>SZWC01002753.1:40417-72847 GCA_023375785.1 Penium margaritaceum
GTGTGATTGTCGGATAAGTGGGTGAAGAGAGTGATGAGTGGTGAGGATGAGCGCCTCCTTCAGAAGTGCTTCAACCCAGTCCGTATCAAGAAGGGATATTGAGTCTAGGAGACCAAGCAGTACCTGTCGGAGATTGAACTTGGGGAACTGAAGTCATCCTAGGTTGAGGAGAAGTTCAACTCTCCATTGATGGTAGTTTGTGGAACCATCTCTTTTCCTGTGCAGTTGGGGGGAGTCCTGTAAGCACTCTGGAAGATGAGTGACAATGTCGATTAATGCGCTGTTGGGTGTTGAACAGTCAATGAAGTAGATCGGCTTCACTGAAGGTTGGACACGAAGGAGAGCATTGATCGTATTGTTGCTCATGGTTTGTTCCAGTGTAGGGAGTGCCGAGGGGAACGTTTGATTCATCAAGGTTGGTTGCTGAGTTGACCTTGATGAGAATGTTGTTCCAAGAGGATACCGCCGAGAGCTCATTCTCCTTGGCATGGTCCCTTGGAGATGATGGTGGAGGTAGTGGGTGCAGGAGATGGAGGGCGCTGCCACGACGCCACGCTCAAAGTTTGCTCTGCCACAGCAGACTCTGTGAGTTCCAGGAGGATGTAGAGAGGTGCAGTCTGCTGAGCAGTCAGCTCCACAGNTGTTGCTCATGGTTTGTTCCAGTGTAGGGAGTGCCGAGGGGAACCGTTGATTCAGCAAGGTCGGTTGCTGAGTTGACCTTGATGAGAATGTTGTTCCAAGAGGATACCGCCGAGAGCTCATTCTCCTTGGCATGGTCCCTTGGAGATGATGGTGGAGGTAGTGGGTGCAGGAGATGGAGGGCGCTGCCACGACGCCACGCTCAAAGTTTGCTCTGCCACAGCAGACTCTGTGAGTTCCAGGAGGATGTAGAGAGGTGCAGTCTGCTGAGCAGTCAGCTCCACAGATACAGCGGCTTGTTCCACCAGTTAGCTTGGTTTGAGCAGGGAGACGGGTGGTATCCGGTTCCTGTGCACTGACCTCGTTGGACTGCTCTTCAGCTGCAAGTGCGAGTGATTGGGTGTGATATGCCGGATTGCTTGAGGGTAGGAGAATGAGAGGGGGAATGGTTGACGAGTGAGTGGGCGCAGGGATGAAACCTCGTGCGCTTGCGAAGTTTCGGTGTGAGTTGCAGGTCGTTGCGACTCGAGCGATGCAACCGGGAGGATCCGGGTGCCGGGCAGAGGATGATTCGAACTGCTGAGGAGTGAGTGATGATTGAGTGGGTGCAGGGGCGAAACCACGTGTGCGGCGGATGTTTTCGGCGTGGGCGCAGGTCGTCGCAGAACAGGCGATGCGACCGGGCGGATCCTTGTGCCGAGTAGAGCAAAAGCGGATGACGACGGAGGAACGATGGATGATGGAGTGGGCACAGGGGCGAGACCAGGTGCGCGAGTTGAAATAGGGGAGTAAGATGCGGCAAGGGGAAGGCTGGTGCCGACGCGCCGCGAGAAATCTGCTGCTGGCGTGGGTGCAGGCTGCTGCGGAAACGGGCAGCTAGCTCGTGCAGATCCTTGTGCCGATCACAGATGCTGATGATGATTGCGGAAGCGGAAGCTGATGATGATGACGGAGTGGGCGCAGGGGCGAACCGCGTGTGCTGAAGGAAGTTTCGGCGTGGGCGCGGGTCGTTGCGGAAAAGGCGATGCGACCGGGCGGATCCTTGTGCCGAGCTGATGCGGAGGCGAAGGAAGCGATTGATTGATGAGTGGGCGCAGGGGCGGAACCACGTGCGCTGAGGGAAGTTTCGGCGTGGGCGCAGGTTGTCGCAGAAAAGGCGATGCAACCGGGCGGATCCTTGTGCCGAGCTGGAGGCGATGCGGAAGCGGAGAAAACGATTGATGGATGAGTGGGCGCAAGGGCGGAACCACGTGTGCTGCGAGGCGATGCTAATGCGGATGATTGATGAGAGGGGGGGGCGGATGATGCTTGAGGAGACTGGAGCGAGAAGGAGGAGGAGGGATGATGGTGATGCTGAAGAAGAGAGGAAGGGAGCGATGCGAGCGGAGGGAAAAGCGATGAGACGCGTTGCGGCAGGGAGGTGAAGTGACACAACCACTTCTTGCGTTCAGGAGAGTGACGGCTTGTTCCCCAGTTGGCTCGGAAATGGGAGCAGGAAGACTGGTGGTGTCCGATATCCTGTCAGCTGAAAGAATTTGGTTGCGGCAGAGGGAGTCAGGCAGCGGGCAGAGGCACTAGACCGTTGAAGTCAGGAGAGTGACGGCTTGTTCCCCAGTTGGCTCGAAAATGGGAGCAGGAAGACTGGTGGTGTCCGATATCCTGAAGGCGACAGTTTTGACTGCAGCTGCTGACGAGGCGAGGAGGCGATGCGAGAAAGCGGCTCGAGATGATGGACGCAGAAGGACGGAGGATGACAGTGAGGAAGGAGCAGATGAAGATGATGAGGCAAGATGAAAGAGGAGGAGATGCTGGCGGAGGCAGATGTGATGAGGGGCAGCGGATGGCAGACGGCAGGAAGCTTCTTGGTAGTTGACGGCAGGCGGCGGCTCGAGAGTTGCTTGCGGCTGATGTGGGCGACACGTCACCGGTTGTTAGCCACGGGCGCGGAAATGGGCGCAGGGCCTTCTTAGGACGACGAGGCGTTTCTTTAGCGTGGAGAACTCGTCAAGCAGAGCTGCTGATATCAGCTGCGGACGAAGCGGAGAGGCGCGAGGTGACGGCAGCGGCGACAGAGGAATGTGAACAGAAGCGATGGAGAAGGGATGGCGGCAGAGCGATGACGCGATTCCAAGGCACCAGGTGATGTTGCCTGATGCTCTGATACCATGTCAGAAGAATGCAGGCACAAGGAGAGCAGTAGCAGAAGCAGACAGAAGCATCAGGACATGCACGTGTGAGTCAGCAAAGTGACGTAAGCAGAAGCGGTCCGAGGAGTTAGTTGCGGAATCTGATAGAGGCTGAGAAGCGAGGTAGCCGAGGTAGACAAGTTGATGTGAGGGAGGTCTGGCGAGGTGAGTGATGGTTGGCGGAGTAAGAGAGCTGAGCGAAGAAGCGAGAGTGACGGAGCAAAGGGCTGAGAGGGACTGGCGAAGACAGGAAATGCGAGGAGCGAGCAGAGCGAAGACACGGCGGCGAAGCCGCGGAACCAAAGGGGAACAGGATGAGCAGAACTGTTCTGGTTAAATTGAGGGAATGAACATCCTCAGTAATATATCATAGAACAGGACAAAGATATTGCAACGGCTTCTTCTTCGCTAGCCGGACGCGACTGCGACGTGGTCGCGGTTATTAGGGGCGACTCGCCTTTAAGTCACTGGCCGTGACCGACAATCCGTTGGGGAGGTGGTTCTGTTGGCTTGATGCCGAACCTGAACCGTTTATTGAGAACTCGGATTATCCGAGAGAGATTGCCAGTGTTGACTTCAATATTCCGACACTGGGAGCAATCATGCTCAAGTTCCATGTCCAGGAAGACTCCGGCAGATCCGAGATCCTTCATCTGGTAGGCGGCGTGCAGCAAGTCCTTGACACACTGGATGGCAGCCGTGTCTGGCGACGCAATGAGGAGATCTTCGACGTAAAGCAGAACAGCGGCGAAAGTCTGGCCTCGCGGATTGGCAAACAGTGCGGGGTCAGCTGTGCTGCTCTGGAGTCCGCCAAGAAGGAGCGTGCTGCTGATTTCTTGGTTCCAGCACCGAGGCGACTGATTCAGGCCATACAGGACCTTACGCAGTCGCCAGACTCTCCCGGTGCCATCATCGAAGCCTGGGGGCTGAACCATGTAGAGCTCCTCACCCTCCAGTGAACCATGGAGAAAGGCGTTACACACATCCATCTGATGCAGCTCCCACCCATGCTTGACGACCAGGTTGAAGAGCGCCCGGTTAGTGGAGAACCGGCCAACTGGGGCAAAGATCTGGTCGTAGTCGACCCCAGGAATCTGGGCAAATCCCTTGGCTGTAAGGCGGGCCTTGTATTTGTCCAAGGACCCGTCGGGCTTCCACTTGTGCCAAAAGACCCACTTGCGCCAAAAGACCCACTTGGCGCCGATGGCCTTTCGACCTGGAGGAAGGTCGACGAGGTCGTACACATGGTGCTGTCGGATAGCGGCGAGCTCATCGGCGCAGGCATCGTCCAAATGTGTAGCCTCAAGAGAGGCTCGTGCCTCGTGCAGGGTGACTGGGTCCTCCGGACGTGCTGTGGAGCGGACTGAGAGAGTGTGTGCATCTTGAGCCTCAGGTGGGATGCACACGAGTGCCGCCACGACAGCGTGCCGATGCTCGTGATGAAGCATGGCATACCCCAGTGTGGAGCCCGGGTGAAGGTTTGCAACGATGGCCGCGGCGGTCAAGTCGAGGGCCTTGGTGCCAAGGTCCCCACTCACGACCGTGGGAGTGGAGGAGACATGTGGGGCCACAGGGGGTCGAGGCGCCATGGAGCGCGGTGCGACGGTCCGCGCGCTCACCAACGGTCTAGATCGGAGGCTACCGCCTGGGCCACGTGTGTAGCATGGCAGGGCAGGAGATGGCACTGAGTCCGACGGGCCAATGGAGGCGGACGTGGTTGCTGGCCCGGAAGGGCCGTCGGATGCGACTGGGACTGCTGGCCCGGAGGGGCCAGCGGACGCGACTGGAGCTGCTAGCCCGGAGGGGCCAACGGACGTAACTGGGGCTGCCGGTCTGGAGGGACTGACGGACGCGACTGGGGCTGCCGGCGCTGAGGGTTCGGCGGACGCGACTGGGGCTGTCAGCCCGGAGGGACTAGCGGATGCGACTGGGACTGCTGGCCCGGAGGGACCAGCGGACGCGACTAGGACTGCTAGCCCGGAGGGACCAGCGGACTCGATTGGGGCTGCTCGTCCGGAGGGACCAGCGGACACGACTGGGACTGCCGGCACGGAGGGACCAGCGGACGCGACTGTGACTGCTGGCCCGGAGGGACCAGCGGACGCGACTGGGGCTGCTGGCCCGGAGGGACCAGCAGAGGCGACTGGGGCTACCGTCTCAGAGAGACCAGTGGACACGACTGGGGCTGCCGGCCCGGAGGGACCAGCGGACGCGATTGAGGCTGCTGGCCCGGAGGAACCAGCAGAGGCGACTGGGGCAACCGGCTCAGAGAGACCAGTGGACACGACTGGGAATGTCGGCTCGGAGGGACAAGCAGACGCGACTGGGGCTGCCGGCTCGGAGGAACTAGCGGATGCGACAAGGGCTGCCGGCTCAGAGGGACGAAGGGATGTGTCACCCGGAAGCTGCAGGACGGAGGACGGACTCACCACTCCCCCACGCGACGGGATAGACATGGATGAGCCGGAGCGAATGAGGTCGCAAGGAAACAGGTCCTCGAAGAAGAAGGCATCCCGGGACTCGACGATGTAGTATCGGGAGGGATCCTAGAACCGCCAAGCCTTGGACTGACGAGAGACACCAAGGAGGGTGCAAGGACGTCCGCGGGGGGCGAGCTTGCCGCCCTGCTGCGGGGTGGGTAACCACACAATGGCCACGCGGCCCCAGACGCAAGCCGGGTGGAGGTCAGCTCGCTGAGCGCACCAATGCTGGTACGGCGTGGACTGGCAGGGAAGGGGACGATGGGGAATCCGGTTCCAGACCCAGGTCATGTAAGCCATGGCTTCAAAGTAGAAGCCATCGGAGAGACTGGACTCGACCCGCATGGTGCAGACGACGTCGGCCATGGTACGGTTGTATCGTTCGGAGACACTGTTCTGGACGGGCGTATAGGACGCGGATGTCTCATGGTGGATCCCGTGGGAGGCGAGAAAAGTCGTGGCCTCACCCATGTACTCACCACCGTGATTGGAGCAAAAGCAGCGAAGAGAGAGGCCACACTCGAGTTCCGCGAGGACAAGCCAGTCCTGGATGGCTCGGGCGACATCGCTCTTCTGCCAAAGGCAGAAGACCCAGTGGTAGCGAGAATAGTTGTCAGTGAGTGTGAGGACATAGCGGCCGTGTTCGCCGACGAACTCGGTGGGGAGAGGGCCCATGACGTTGGAATGGACAAGGTCGAGAGGGGCGGACACATGGGAGGAAGACAAAGGATACGTGGACCGGTGCATTATCCCCTGAGCGCAATCAATGCACTCAGTGGGATACGGGAGGGGGAAAGTCTCCGGGTCAAGGCCCTTGGCCGGCTGGGTGTGGAGCATGCTGTCTACGGTGGCAGAGTGGACGTGGCAAAGGTGATGGTGCAAAAGGCGAGTGTGCTGAGGAGAAAGCGTACTGGTGACAAACACATGGCCTATGGCGGCCGACGGGGAGGAGACGGACGGAGAGGAGGAGAGGCGAGGTACATGCCACAGGTTGTCACGGGCGGTGGCATGCAGTACGACAAGACCAGACGGACGCAGCGACACAGTGCCAACACCATGCGAATGCACAACGTCCATGCTCATGCGTTCAAGGGCAGTGACGGACATGAGGCTGAGCTCGAGACCAGGGACGAAGAGGACATTGGTCAGAAAGACGTCACCAGAAGGACCACGGAAACGAACGACGCCAACACCACGGACAGGCAACACCTGTCCGGAGCCTGTCCAGACACCGGAGACATCGCCAACAGGACTGAGCATACTAAAGGCCTCATGAGAGGCCGTCATGTGATGCGTGGCCCCGGAGTCGATGATCCAGGTCGCGGCAGGGTCCTGGACTAGGGTTACCAGATTGCTAACGGTCACATGGCAACAAGCAAGGGGCGTGGATGCGGTGGAAGGAGGCGCGAACCGAGACTGCCAATCGTCAAGCCATGCAAGGTCGTCATGGGAGGGGGTAGCGGAGGCCATTGGAGACGAAAAGACAGACAAGGAAACGGGACACGTAGCTCAGTCTCAGTCATGCAAGGCTGGGCAGGAGAGCAGGAAGGGATACAATTCGCACTTTCCTGGGGAGGAGGGCGAGGCAGGCCGAGCTGGAGCGTGATGAACTGCTCCAACTGAAGCTCACGAGAGGACGACCCGGGGGTATAGACGGAGTGCGGGGTGATGGCGCCGGAGCCCAGGTAGAAGGAGGAATGTGCCGGCGCCGACTGCTGCGGTGCTGGTGTCGGCTGGACTGGCAAAACAACCACAGTGGTGGAGCTGCTGGATGAGGCCAAAGTGTCAGAGTCGGCGACAGCTACGGCGGCAGAGGTGAGACGGCGCTCCCGCTGGCGACGCATGGTGGCGATGACGCGTGCCTCATCCGTTGGTAGAGGGCACGTGTACCACCCGTGCCCGGGCTAGCCATAGTTGTGGCAGACCGAGCCTCCACTACTGGACCCGGTCGATAGTCGCTGCTGCTGCTGTTGTGGACCCTTGACTTTTTTGTTCTGACACTTCTTCTTCCTCGATGACGATGAGGTGGCTGCGACAGGGGAAGCGACGACCACGGAGGTGATGGCAGGGGAGGCGAGAGCCTCCGTGCGCTGGAGGCAGGACTCTAGACGAGCTTCCTCAATCCGGAGGAAGAGCTCGTATGCCCAGTGCATGAGGGTTCCCTGTGCCGCCATGGTGGAGAGGACGTCGTGAGAGTAATGGATGAAGACGTCTGCGTACGCTTTGGTGGCACCGCGCTTGATGGCGAGGAGCGCGGCCAGAGGGGGTGGGGCAGAGGTCCCGAGGCGACGGAGGATGTCCTCCGCCCGCTGCCAATAGGAGGTGACAGTCTCGGTCTCCCCCATGTGCAGGGAGTTGAACTCTCGCAGTAGGCGGCTGGTCTCAGCCTCGCTGGACAGGCGATGGGGACGAGTGAGGACGTGCCACGCGGCTGTAGGGTTTGGTGTGGCACCAGTGGTGAAGTCGCCTAAGAAGGACTCGAGGACGAGGCGGGAAGCCGGAGGGGCGACAGGGACTAGAGCGCGGGCGGCACCTGTTGTTGTTGCACCTGTTGTTGATGCCGAGGTATCTGTGTTTGAGGCCGCAGTAGGCTGTTGGTGAAAATAGGTCACTGCTTCTTCTGTTCACGTTGGCCGTTACAAGAAGATGAAGGCTGATGTAGGCTGATGCAGGCTGTTGTCAGCTCCCAGGCTAGAAAGGTGCAGATGTGTTACATTCCCCTCCTGTCGATGTTGACCTGCAAACAGAGAAGTTGGGTGAGAGCGAAGGCGCTCTCATTGCTTGTGACATAGCGGTTGCATGCGTGAAACTTCTCTAACCAGAGGTGTGGGCCCATATCCCTTTGTTATCTACTGAGCTAATACCTCTGGGAGAGAAGTCATGAAACCAAAAAGCTCACCTCTGCCTTCTTCCTTTGTTGACATGTGTCATGCACCCAGACTTAATCACGCATACACTTCACCTTCAAGAGTACTAACACCTTAGCATTACATGTCAAGAATAGCTCAAGTCATCAAAACGCAAGAGAGCATCAAGCAAGGGTTGATTGGTCAGCATGCAAGAAGAGTCCTTTTATAGTTGTCTGTCCAGTCCTATAACTCAAAAGCACATTCGTAGGAAGTGGCATGAACCAGCCCCAACACCAATACACTTGCACTGAGGGCTTGACACATAAGCATCCTAGTGTCAAGGTGACAGACCAACCATGTAGCGTCCAAGAAGCTACGGACTTTCTTTCTTGGAAGATTCCATAGCAAACAAGATGTGCATGGGGCCAGGATCAAACTCATGAACTCTCCCTCGGCCAAATCAACGAAATGGCCAAGGTAACCACTCACCCACACGGTGTACTCATAGGTCATATCTCACATGAGAAAAAGAATAGTTGAGTCACATCACAACGGATCCAGGGGTCATACCAGGGGTAGAGAATTCCTGATCCGTCCTAAAACACTGAACAAGGGGAAAAAACAATCAACACTCTGACCGTGGCTGACTCCTCTTATGAATCATAGAAGTTAAAGTCAGTTTATCAACTTTGTGGTCATGGTCAGTGGCAAAGGCCAACTTTGTCAAGGCATTGCGTACAATAGCCAGACCGAGCCACCAGTATTTTACCTTGTTTTGTATCTGCAAGGTCATGCCTAGTACACGTGCACTGTGATTTGTCACTCTGACCGTGGCTGACTCTTGCTATGATACCCGTTTTTTTAATTCACTTGGTTTACCTTGTGGTGGTGGTCAGTGGCACAAGCCAACTCTGTCAAGGCATTGCGCACAAGATCCACACCGATCCACCAGTATTTTACCTTGTTTATACTTTTATTGTCATGCCTAGAACACGTGCACTGTGATTGGGTGCTCTGACCATGGCTGCCTCGTCTTACGGTTCATAGAAGTTAAAGTCACTTGGTTAACTTTGTGGTCATGGTCAGTGGAACTGGCGAACTTTGTCAAGGCATTGCACACAGTAGCCACACTGAGTTAGCAGTATTTCACCTTGTTTATACCTGCAAGGTCATGCCTAGTAAATGTGTACTGTATTCGGTACTCGGACCGTGGCTGACTTGTGTTATGATTCATAGAAATTGAAGTGACTTGGTTAACTTTGTGGTCATAGTCAGTGGCACAGGCCAACTCTGTCAAGGCATTGCGCACAACAGCCATGTCGAGCCACCAGTATTTAGCATTGTTTATAATTGACAAGCAATGCTTAGTATATGTACAATGTGATTGGGCACTCTGACCATGGCTGAATTGTGTTATAAATCGTAGCAGTTAAAGTCACTTGGTGAACTTTGTGGTCATTGTCAACGGCACATGCCAACTTTGTCAAGGAATTGCACACAAAAGCCACCCTGAGCCACTAATACTTTACCTCGTTCATACCTGTAAGGTCATGCCTAGTACACGCTGTCATAAGAATTCAAGGAGCGAAGATGATGATTGCAGAAGCAAGCAGAAGCAACGGAACCTGCACATCTCCGTCAGCACTATGACGGAAGCAGAAAGGTGCAAACTGTTCCAAGAAGTTAGCCGCAGAGCATGAGAGAAGGCGAGGTGCTACGGGTGCAAGGTAGACATGAGCCAGTGGGAGAAAGTAGGAGCGAAGCGAGTGACGGGTTGATGTGCGCTGAGCGAAGGATGACTGGGCGAAGAGAGGTGAGCTGGAAATGGTTGGCAAAGGCAATGGGAGCGGGGAGAGAGCAGAGCGAGAACACGGCGGCGAAACTGCAGAACCAAAGGGGAACATGATGAGCAGAACTGTTTTGGTTAAACTCAAGGGCATGAATATCCTCATTAATATATAGCAGAACAGGACAAACGATTACAGCAATGGCCTCTCTCCGCTAGCCAGACGTGGGTGACATGTGTCACATAATTAGGGGATGACTTGACAAATGGGACTCAACGGTCAGGCTGATTGGAGAGCCGTTAGGTCAAGGTGGTCCGGTCTCGGACCTGAACCGTTATTGAGAAATTTGGGAATAACTCTTGTTGGAGTCTGTGCTTTCCAATAGACCCCCTGAGTTCGACAAGAGTTAGTAGCAGTACCTCTCCCAATCAGCAGGAAGTTGACCATTGCAATATTCGAGGAGACCCTTCCACATGGCCTCAAGATCATGGGGATGGGCGGAGACCAATGGATGAAGGTCTTGGCTCATGAAGTATTGAAGCCAGGTCCTGAGTCCTTGATTGAGGTTGTTTTGATTTCTGGTCATCTCTGTAGGGGAGCATCGTTTGCCGAGATACTTGGGTCTCCGAAGGACGGCATTTGTGGTTGTAAATCCACCAATGAGCTCTGGATAGAGAAGGGTGTAGATTTGTTTTTGGCACTCCTTGATGTTGCTTTCTTGTTTGTGGATGATCTCGGCAGCGTGTCCGTGGGCGCCTTCTGCAGGTGCTGTAGATTCGTCTTCTTTGACTGGCTCTTCTACCTCTTATTCTTCTTCTTCTGGTGCCACCAAGTCAGTTTTGAGGTACGGTCTGGTGTGGAGCTCCTTTGGCACAGAAGGAAAGTCAGGATTATCTTGGCATGTGAGGGTGATCCACTGTCACTTCCATGCTTCTTGTTGCAGACTGAACCAGAGTTCTGGTCCATTTCTGGCATGTTCTCGTAGATGGTGGAAAGATATGTTGACGCGGTTGAAGAGATGCCCCCAGACCTGTAGGAAGGTTGCATGGTAGAGATGTAGAGGCTACCGAGGAGTGCGTTGATGCTCAGAAGCACCAAGGAGGAAGTCTGACACGCGATATTCGTTGATGAAGATGGTGCTGGTGATGGTCAGCAACATGTGAGACCAACTGTAGATGTTGCTCCCATCTTCATCGAGAGTTGGGCAGGAGTGCCAGGGGCTGGCCATTGCTAAAGTCAGAAGGATGGAGCAACGTGACGAGGAAGTCTGTGGATGGTGCAGACTGCTTGCACGGTGAATGAAGCTGGTGATGAGGATGCAGGTGGTTAGATGATTGGTAAAGAGTCTGGGCGCAGGGGCGAGCCGCGTGTGCTGCAGAGGGTCCGGCGTGGACGCAGGTCGTCGCAAAGTGGGCGATGCGACCGGGCGGATTCGTGTGCCGAGCGGATGACGAAGGCAGAAGCGGAGGAACGAAGGATGGCGGAGTGGGCGCAGGGGCGGAACCACGTGCGCTACTGCGTAGAGGGATAGATGCGGCAAGGGGAAGGCATGGGCCAGCGCGGCGCGAGAAACCTGTTGCCAACGTGGGTGCAAGCTGCTGCAAAAACAGGCAGGTAGCTCATGTAGATCCTTGTGCCGGCCACAGATGCGGATGATTGCTGATCAGGAGGCGGAGGATGGTAGCTGAATCTGGGTGCAGGGGCGAGCCGAGGGAGCTGCGGAAGTTTTGGCGCAGGTGCAGGTCATCGCAAAACGGGCGATGCGGTAGGGCGGATCCTTGTGCCGAGCGGATGATGAAAGCTGCTGATAGCAAAGAAGAGAGTGATGGATGAGTGGGTGCAGAAGCGAAACCACGTGTGTTGCGAAGTGATGCGGATGAGGATGAAACGGAAGTTGATGAAAAGCGGTTCAGAGGAGGCAGAGGAATCCGAGATGAAGGCTAATGCGGAGAAAGGCTGAAGGAGACGGAGGCTGCTGGTTGGTGATGAGGAGGATGTGATGAGGCTGAGGGATGATGATGCTGGCACAGCGAAGGAGTGATGGAGGAATGATGGCTGGAGGTGGATGGACGAGAAGTGAGGGAAATGGCAGTAGGAAGCTGGTCTGCTGTCGGGAGAGTGACGACTTGTTCCCCAGTTGGCTCGAAGTGTGAGTAGGAAGACTAGCGGTGTCCGATGTCCTGACGGCGAGAGAAAGTTAGTTGCAGCAGGAAGGAGGGCAGGAAGTGAGCAGTGACGTCTTGTCCACTGGTGTCCGGAGAGTGACAGCTTGTTCCCCAGTTGGCTCACAACAGGAGTAGGAAGACTGGTGGCGTCCAATATTCTGGCGGCGAACGGTCGTCAGCTGCTGACAGCCGGTGAGAGTGGGTGGTGCAAGAGTGCGGCTTGAGAGGAGGATGGCGATGAGGCTGATATGCTGCGGTAGCTGGAGCAGATGAGGCAGATGGAGCAGATGAGGAAGAAAAAGACGTTTGCGGCAGCTAGACGACGAGGGAGGACAGGCGGCGGGTGGCAGGAAGCTTTCAGGAAGATGAAGGCAGGCGGCGGCTCGGAGGCTGGTCTCAGCTGTTATCGACGCCGTGTCACCAGTTGTTGACCACGGGCACGGAGCTGGGCATAGGGCTTGATTTGGATGATGAGGTGTCGTTTCCGAGAGATCTGCTTAGCGTGTTTTTGCTATTCTGCAGGCGTGGGTGCAGGCTGCTGCGAAGCGGGCACCTAGCTCATGCACATCCTTGTGCTGTCAGCAGATGTTGATGATAGCTGATGATGAAGGCGGAAGCTGACGCGGAAGGAGTGGGCGCAGGAAAAAACCACGTGCACTGCGGAAGTTTCGTCATTGACATAGGTCTTCGCGCAACAGATCCTTGTGCCAAGTGAAGGACAATGCGGAAGTGAAGGAACGGATGATGGCGGAGGCGACTGATGACTGAGTGGGCGCAGGGGCGGAACCACGTGCGCTAAAGAACGCTGCGGATGCTGACGAGGAGGAGGCTGATGCAGATGTGGAGGGAAGGAAGCAGAGGAGGCACAACTCTGGCACAATTCTGGCACCACTCTGGCACAACTCTGGCACAATTATGGCACAATTTGTGCATTACTATGGCACAACTCTGGCATGACTTTGGCACACTCTGGCACGACTTTGGCACAACTCTGGAACAACTCTGGAACAACTCTGGCACAACTCTGGCACAACTCTGGCACAACTCTGGCACAACACTGGCACAACTCTGGCAAAACACTGGCACAACTCTGGCACAACTCTGGCATTACTCTGCCAAAACTCTGGCACACCTCTGGCAGAACTCTGGCACCACTCTGGCATAACTCTGGCACAACTCTGGCATAAGTATGGCACAACTCTGGCACAACTCTAGCACCACTCTGGCACAAATCTGGCACAACTCTGGCACAACTCTGGCACAACTCTGGCACAACTCCGGGACAACTCTGGCACAACTCTGGGACAACTCTGGCACACCTGTGGCACAAGTCTGGCACAACTCTGGCACAAGTCTGGCACAACTCTGGCACAAGTCTGGCACAACTCTGGCACAAGTCTGGCACAACTCTGGCACAAGTCTGGCACAACTCTGGCACAAGTCTGGCACAACTCTGGCACAAGTCTGGCACAACTCTGGCACAAGTCTGGCACAACTCTGGCACAAGTCTGGCACAACTCTGGCACAAGTCTGGCACAACTCTGGCACAAGTCTGGCACAACTCTGGCACAAGTCTGGCACAACTCTGGCACAAGTCTGGCACAACTCTGGCACAAGTCTGGCACAACTCTGGCACAAGTCTGGCACAACTCTGGCACAAGTCTGGCACAACTCTGGCACAAGTCTGGCACAACTCTGGCACAAGTCTGGCACAACTCTGGCACAAGTCTGGCACAACTCTGGCACAAGTCTGGCACAACTCTGGCACAACCTTGGCACAACTCTGGCACGACTTCGGCACAACTCTGGCACAACTCCGGGACAACTCTGGCACAACTCTGGCACAACTCTGGCACAACTCTGGCACAACTCTGGCACAACTCTGGCACAACTCTAGCACAACACTGGCACACCTCTGGCACAACTCTAGCACAACTCTAACACAACTCTGGCACAACTCTGGCACAACTCTGGCACAACTTTGGCACAACTCTGGCACAAGTCTGACACAACTCTGGCACACCTGTGGCACAACTCTGGTACAACTCTGGTAGAACTCTGGCACAATTCTGGCACAACTCTGGAACAACTCTGGCACACCTGTGGCACTACTTTGGCAAAACTCTGGCACAACTCTGGCACAACTCTGGCACAACTCTGGCACAATTCTGGCACAACTCTGGCACAACTATGGCACAACCCTGGCTCAACTTGGGCATAACACTGGCACAAATTTGGCACAACTCTGCCACAATTCTGGCACAACTCCTGCACACCTCTGGCACAACTCTGGCACAATTCCAACACAACTCTGGCAAAACTCTGGCTCAACTCTGGCAAAACTCTGGCTCAACTCTGGCACAACTCTGGCACAACTCAGGCATAACCCTGGCACACCTCTACCACAACTATGGTAAAACTATGACACAATTATGGCACAAGTTGTGCATTACCACGGCACAACTCTGGCACGACCTTGGCACAACTCTGGCAGGACTTCGACACAACTCTGGCACAACTCCGGCACAACTCTGGCACAACTCTGGCACAACTCTGGCACAACTCTGGCACAACTCTGGCACAACTCTGGCACAACTCTGGCACAACTCTGGCACAACTCTGGCACACCTCTGGCAGAACTCTGGTACAACTCTGGCACAACTCTGGCACTACTCTGGCTCAACTCTTGCACAACTATGGCACAACTCTGGCACAACTCTGGCAGAACTCGTGCACAACTCTGGCACAACTCTGGCACAACGTTGGCACAACTCTGGCACAACTCTGGCACTACTCTGGCTCAACTCTTGCACAACTATGGCACAACTCTGGCACAACTCTGGCAGAACTCGTGCACAACTCTGGCACAACTCTGGCACAACGTTGGCACAACTCTGGCACAACTCTGGCACTACTCTGGCTCAACTCTTGCACAACTATGGCACAACTCTGGCACAACTCTGGCAGAACTCGTGCACAACTCTGGCACAACTCTGGCACAACGTTGGCACAACTCTGGCACAACTCTGGCACTACTCTGGCTCAACTCTTGCACAACTATGGCACAACTCTGGCACAACTCTGGCAGAACTCGTGCACAACTCTGGCACAACTCTGGCACAACGTTGGCACAACTCTGGCACAACTCTGGCACTACTCTGGCTCAACTCTTGCACAACTATGGCACAACTCTGGCACAACTCTGGCAGAACTCGTGCACAACTCTGGCACAACTCTGGCACAACGTTGGCACAACTCTGGCACAACTCTGGCACAACTCTGGCTCAACTCTGGCACAACTCTAACACAAATCTGACACAACTATGGGACAACTCTAGTACGACTTTGGCAAAACTCTGGCACAACTCTGGCACAACTCTGGCACAACTCTGGCACAACTCTGGCACAACTCTAACACAACTCTGGCACAACTCTGACACAACTCTGGCACAACTCTGGCACATATCTGGCACAACTCTGGCACAACT
Organism: Penium margaritaceum; assembly: GCA_023375785.1. NCBI lineage: Eukaryota > Viridiplantae > Streptophyta > Zygnematophyceae > Desmidiales > Peniaceae > Penium > Penium margaritaceum. The sequence goes on from SZWC01002753.1 coordinate 56,012, forward strand.
ATGAGACAAATCTGGCACAACTCTGGCACAACTCTGGCACAACTTTGGCACAATTCTGGCACAACTCTGGTACAACTCTGGCACAACTCTGGCACAACTCTGGCACAACTCTGGCACAACTATGGAACAACTCTGGCACAACTCTGGCACAAATCTGGCACAACCCTGGCACAACTCTGGAACAACTCAGGCACAATTTTGGCACAAATCTGGCACAACTTTGGCACAGCTTTGGTACAATTCTCGCAAAACTCTGGTACAACTATGGCAGAACTCTGGCACAACTCTAGCACAACTCTAGCACAACTCTGGCACAACTCTGCCACAACTCTAACACAACTCTCCCACAACTCAGGCACAACTCTGCCAAGACTTTGGCACAACTCTGGCACAACTCTGGGACAACTCTGGCACACCTGTGGCACAAGTCTGGCACAACTCTGGTAGATCTCTGGCACAATTGTGGCACAACTCTGGTATAACTATGGCACAACTCTAGCACAACTTTGGCATAACTGTGGCACAACTCTGGCACAACTCTGGCACAACTCTAACACAACTCTGGCACAACTTTGGCACAACTCTGGCACAACACTTGCACAACTCTGTCAGAACTTTGGCACAACTCTGGCACAACTCTGGCACAACTCTGGCACGACTCTGGCACAACTCTGGCACAACTCTGGCACAACACTTGCACAACTCTGTCAGAACTTTGGCACAACTCTGGCACAACTCTGGCACAACTCTGGCACGACTACGGCACAACACTGGCACAACTCTGGCACAACTCTGGCGCAACTCTGGCACAAATCTGACATGACTTTGGCACAACTCTGGCACAACTCTGGCACAACTCCAGCACACCTCTGGCACAACTCTGGCACAACTTTAGCACAAGTCTGGCACAACTCTGCCTCAACTTTGGCACAACTCTGGCACAAAACAGGAAAAACTCTGGCAGACCTCTGCCACACCTAAGGAAAAACTATGGCACAATTATGGCACAACTTTTGCATTACTATGGCAAAACTCTGGCACGACTTTGGCACAACTCTGGCACGACTTCGGCACAACTCTGGCACAACTCTGGCACAACTCTGGCACAACTCTGGCACAACTCTGGCAAGACTTAGGTACAACTCTGTTACAACTCTGGCACAACTCTGGCACAACTCTGGCACAACTCTGGCACAACTCTGGCACAACTCTGGCACAACTCTGGCACAACTCTGGCACAACTCTGGCATACCTCATGCACAACTCTGGCACACCTCTGCCAAAACTATGGCACAACTATGGCACAATTATGGCACAAATTATGCATTACTATGGCACAACTCTGGGACGACTTTGGCACAACTCTGGCACGACTTCAGCAAAACTCTGGCACAACTCTGGCACAACTCGGGCCAACCTCTGGCAATACTCTGGCACAACTCTGGCACAACTCTGGCACAACACTGGCACAACTCACGCACATCTCTGGCACACCTCTGGCACAAGTCTGGCACAACTATGGCATAACTATGGCACAATTTGTGCATTACTATGGCACAACTCACGCACGACTTTGGCACAACTCTGGCAAGACTTCGGCACAACTCTGGCACAAGTCTGGCACAACTATCGCACAACTCTGGCACAACTCTGGCACAACCCTGGCAATACTCTGGCACAACTCTGGCACACCTCTGGCACATATCTGGCACAACTCTGGCACAACTATGAGACAAATCTGGAACAACTCTGGCAGAACTTTGGCACAACTCTGGCACAACCCTGGCACAACTCTGGCACAACTCTGGCACAACTCTGGCACAACTATGGCACAACTCTGGCACAACTCTGACACAACTCTGGCACAACTCTGGCACAACTCTGGCACAACTCTGGCACAACTATGGCACAACTCTGGCACAACTCTGACACAACTCTGGCACAACCCTGGCACAACTCTGGCACAACTCAGGCACAACTTTGGCACAAATCTGGCACAACTTTGGCACAACTTTGGTACAATTCTCGCACAACTCTGGTACCACTATGGCACAACTCTGGCACAACTCTAGCACAACTCTAGCACAACTCTGGCACAACACTGCCACAACTCTAACACAACTCTCCCACAACTCAGGCACAACTCTGCCAAGACTTTGGCACAACTCTGGCACAACTCTGGCACACCTGTGGCACAAGTCTGGCACAACTCTGGTAGATCTCTGGCACAATTGTGGCACAACTCTGGTATAACTATGGCACAACTCTAGCACAACTTTGGCGAAACTCTGGCACAACTCTGGCACAACTCTGGCACAACTCTGGCACAACTCTAACACAACTCAACTTTGGCACAACTCTGGCACAACACTGGCACAACTCTGGCACAACTCTGGCACAACTCTGGCACAACTCTGGCACAACTCTAACACAACTCAACTTTGGCACAACTCTGGCACAACACTGGCACAACTCTGTCACAACTCTGGCACAACTCTGGCACAACTCTGGCACAACTCTGGCACGACTATGGCACAACACTGGCACAACTCTGGCACAACTCCGCGCAACTCTGGCACAAATCTGACATGAATTTGGCACAACTCTGGCACAACTCTGGCACAACTTCTGCACACCTCTCGCACAACTCTGGTACAACTTTAGCACAAGTCTGGCACAACTCTGCCTCAACTTTGGCACAACTCTGGCACAAAACAGGCAAAACTCTGGCACACCTCTGCCACACCTAACGAAAAACTTTGGCACAATTATTGCACAAATTTTGCATTTCTATGGCACAACTCTGGCACGACTTTGGCACAACTCTGGCACGACTTCGGCACAACTCTGGCACAACTCTGGTACAACTCTGGCACAACTCTGGCCCAACTCTGGCACAACTCTGGCAAGACTTTGGCACAACTCTGTTACAACTCTGGCACAACTCTGGCACAACTCTGGCACAACTCTGGCACAACTCTGGCACAACTCTGGCACAACTCTGGCACAACTCTGGCACAACTCTGGCACAACTCTAGCACAACTCTGACACAACTCTGGCTAAACTCTGGCACAACTCTGGCATACCTCATGCACAACTCTGGCACACCTCTGCCAAAACTATGGCACAACTATGGCACAATTATGGCACAAATTATGCACTACTATGGCACAACTCTGGGACGACTTTGGCACAACTCTGGCACGACTTCAGCAAAACTCTGGCACAACTCTGGCACAACTCGGGCACACCTCTGGCAATACTCTGGCACAACTCTGGCACAACTCTGGCACAACACTGGCACAACTCAGGCACATCTATGGCACACCTTTGGCGCAAGTCTGGCACAACTATGGCATAACTATGGCACAATTTGTGCATTACTATGGCACAACTCACGCACGACTTTGGCACCACTCTGGCAAGACTTCGGCACAACTCTTGCACAAGTCTAGCACAACTATGGCACAACTCTGGCACAACTCTGGCACAACCCTGGCAATACTCTGGCACAACTCTGGCACACCTCTGGCACAACTCTGGCACATCTCTGGCACATCTCTGGCATAACTCTGGCACAACGTTGGCATATCTCTGGCACAACTCTGGCACAACTCTAGCACAACTCTGGCACAACTCTGGCACAACTCTGGCACAACTCTAACACAACTCTGGCACAACTTTGACACAACTCTGGCACAACTCTGGCACTACTCTATCAGAACTCTAACAAAACTCTGGCACAACTCTGGCACAACTCTGGCACAAGTCTGGCACAACTCTGGCACAACTCGGGCACAACTCTGGCACAACTCTGGATCAACTCTGGCACAACTCTGGCACAACTCTGGCACAAGTCTGGCACAACTCTGGCACAACTCGGGCACAACTCTGGCACAACTCTGGATCAACTCTGGCACAACTCTGGCACAACTCGGGTACAACTCTGGCACATCTCTGGCACAAATATTTCACAACTCTGGCACAACTCTGGCACGAATCTGGCACAAATCTGGCACAACGCTGGCACAACTCTGGCACAACTCTTGCACAACTCTGGCACAACTCCGCCACAACTCTTGCACAACTCTGGCACAACACTGGCACAAATCTGGCACAACTCTGGCACAACTCTAACACAACTTTGGCACCACTCTGGCACACCTCTGGCACGACTTTGGCACAACTCTGGCACAACTCTGGCACACCTGTGGTACAACTCTGGCACAACTCTGGCACAACTCTGGCACAATTCTGGCACAACTCTGGCACAACTCTGGCACAACTCTGGCACTATTCTGGCTCAACTCTAACAGAACTCTGGCACAACCCTGGCACAACTCTGGCCTGACGTTGGCACAACTCTGGCACAACTCTGGTACACCTGTGGCACAACTCTGGCACAACTCTGGTAGAACCCTGGCACAACTCTGGCACAATTCTGGTACAACTCTGGCACAACTCTGGCACAACTCTGGCACAACTCTGGCACAACTCTGGCAGAACTCTGGCACAACTCTGGCACAACTCTGGCACATCTCTGGCACAACTCTGGCACAACTCTGGCACAAGTCTGATACATATCTGGCACATTTCTGGCACAACTCTGGCACAACTCTGGCACAACGCTGGCACAACTCTGGCACAACTCTGGTACAAGTCTGATACATCTCTGGCACATCTCTGGCACAACTCTGGCACAACTCTGGCACAAGTCTGGCACAACTCTGGCACAACTCTGGCACAACGCTGGCACAACTCTGGCACAACTCTGGTACAAGTCTGATACATATCTGGCACATTTCTGGCACAACTCTGGCACAACTCTGGCACAACTCTGGCGCAACTCTGGCACAACACTGGCATGATTTGGCACAACTCTGGCACAATTTTTGCACAACTGCAGGACACCTATGGCACAACTCTTGCACAGCTCTAGCACAACTCTGGCACAACTCTGGCTCAACTCAGGCACAACTCTGGCACACCTCTGCCACAACTATGGCACAATTATGGCACAATTTGTGCATTACCATGGCACAACTCTGGCACGACTTTGGCACAACTCTGGCACGACTTCAGCACAAATCTGGCACAAATCTGGCACAACTCTGGCACAACTCTGGCACAACTCTGGCACAACTCTGGCAATACTCTGGCACAACTCCGGCACAACTCTGGCACAACTCTGGAACAACACTGGCATAACTTTGGCACAACTCTGGCACACCTCTGGCACAACTCTGGCACAACTATGGCACTGTTATGGCACAATTTGTGCATTATTACTATGGCATAACTCACGCACAACTTTGGCACAACTCTGGCACGACTTCGGCACAAATCGGCCCCAACTTTGGCACAAATCTGGCACAACTCTGGCCAAAATCCGGCCAAAATCTGGCACAACTTTGGCACAACTCTGTAAATACTTTGGCACAACTCTGGCACAACCCTGGCAGGATTCTAGCACAACTCTGGCACAACTCTGGCGCAACACTGGCACAACTCTGGCACAACTCGAACAAAACTCTGGCACAACTTTGGCACAACTTTGGCACAGCTCTGGCACAAGTCTGGCACAACTCTGGCACAAATCTAACACAACTCTGGCACAATTCTGCCACAACTCTGGCACAGCTCTGGCACAACTCTGGCACAACTCTTGCACAACTCTGGCAATACTCTGGCACAACTCCGGCACAACTCTGGCACAGCTCTGGCACAAATCTGGCACATCTCTTGCACAACTCTAGCAATACTCTGGCACAACTCCGGCACAACTCTGGCACAACTCTGGAACAACACTGGCACAACTTTGGCACACCTCTGGCACACCTCTGGCACAACTCTGGCACAACTATGGCACTGTTATGGCACAATTTGTGCATTATTACTATGGCACAACTCACGCACCACTTTGGCACAACTCTGGCACGACTTCGGCACAAATCTGCCCCAACTTTGGCACAACTCTGGCACAACTCTGGCCAAAATCTGGCACAACTTTGGCACAACTCTGTAAATACTCTGGCACAATTCTGGCAGAATTCTGGCACAACTCTGGCACCTCTCTGGCGCAACACTGGCACAACTCTGGCACAACTTGAACACAACTCTGGCACAACTTTGGTACAACTTTGGCACAGCTCTGGCACAACTCTGGCACAACTCTAACACAACTCTGGCACAACTCTGGCACAGCTCTGGCACAGCTCTGGCACAGCTCTGGCACAACTCTGGCACAACTCTGGCACAACACTGGCACAACTCTGGCGTAACTCTGCCACAACTCTGCCACAACTCTGCCACAACTCTGCCACAACTCTGGCACAACTCCGGCACAACTCTAGAACAACTCCGGTACAACTCTGGCACAACTCTGGCACAACTCTGGCACAACTCTGGCACAACTCTGGCACAACTCTGGCACAACTCTGGCACAACTCTGGCACAACTCTGGCACAACTCTGGCACAACTCTGCCACAACTCTGGCACAACTCTGGCACAATTCTGGCACAACTCTGGCACAACTCTGGCTCAACTCTGGCACAACTCTGGCACAACTCTGCCACAACTCTGGCACAACTCTGGCACAATTCTGGCACAACTCTGGCACAACTCTGGCTCAACTCTGGCACAACTCTGGCACAACTCTGCCACAACTCTGGCACAACTCTGGCACAATTCTGGCACAACTCTGGCACAACTCTGGCTCAACTCTGGCACAACTCTGGCACAACTCTGCCACAACTCTGGCACAACTCTGGCACAATTCTGGCACAACTCTGGCACAACTCTGGCTCAACTCTGGCACAACTCTGGCACAACTCTGCCACAACTCTGGCACAACTCTGGCACAATTCTGGCACAACTCTGGCACAACTCTGGCTCAACTCTGGCACAACTCTGGCACAACTCTGCCACAACTCTGGCACAACTCTGGCACAATTCTGGCACAACTCTGGCACAACTCTGGCTCAACTCTGGCACAACTCTGGCACAACTCTGCCACAACTCTGGCACAACTCTGGCACAATTCTGGCACAACTCTGGCACAACTCTGGCTCAACTCTGGCACAACTCTGGCACAACTCTGCCACAACTCTGGCACAACTCTGGCACAATTCTGGCACAACTCTGGCACAACTCTGGCTCAACTCTGGCACAACTCTGGCACAACTCTGCCACAACTCTGGCACAACTCTGGCACAATTCTGGCACAACTCTGGCACAACTCTGGCTCAACTCTGGCACAACTCTGGCACAACTCTGCCACAACTCTGGCACAACTCTGGCACAATTCTGGCACAACTCTGGCACAACTCTGGCTCAACTCTGGCACAACTCTGGCACAACTCTGCCACAACTCTGGCACAACTCTGGCACAATTCTGGCACAACTCTGGCACAACTCTGGCTCAACTCTGGCACAACTCTGGCACAACTCTGCCACAACTCTGGCACAACTCTGGCACAATTCTGGCACAACTCTGGCACAACTCTGGCTCAACTCTGGCACAACTCTGGCACAACTCTGCCACAACTCTGGCACAACTCTGGCACAATTCTGGCACAACTCTGGCACAACTCTGGCTCAACTCTGGCACAACTCTGGCACAACTCTGCCACAACTCTGGCACAACTCTGGCACAATTCTGGCACAACTCTGGCACAACTCTGGCTCAACTCTGGCACAACTCTGGCACAACTCTGCCACAACTCTGGCACAACTCTGGCACAATTCTGGCACAACTCTGGCACAACTCTGGCTCAACTCTGGCACAACTCTGGCACAACTCTGCCACAACTCTGGCACAACTCTGGCACAATTCTGGCACAACTCTGGCACAACTCTGGCTCAACTCTGGCACAACTCTGGCACAACTCTGCCACAACTCTGGCACAACTCTGGCACAATTCTGGCACAACTCTGGCACAACTCTGGCACAACTCTGGCACAACTATGGCACAACTTTGGCACAACTCTGGCACAACTCTGACACAACTCTGTCACAACTCTGGCACAACTCTGGCACAACTCTGGCGCAATTCTGGCACAACTCTGGCACAACTCTGGCACAACTCTGGCACAACTCCAAGACAACTCCGGCACAACTCTGGCACAACTCTGGCATGCCTCTGGCACAACTCTGGCACAACTCTGGCCCAACTTTGGCACAACTCTGGCACAACTCTGGCACAACTCTAACACAACTCTGGCACAACTCTGGCACAACTCAGGCACGACTTTGGCACAACTATGGCACATCTCCGGCACAACTCTGGCATACCCGTGGCACAACTCTGGCACATCTCTGGCATATCTCTGGTACAATTGTGGCACAACTCTGGCACAATTCTGGCACAACTCTGGCACAACTGTAGCACAACTATGGCATAACTCTGGCACAACTCTGGCACAACTCAAACACAGCTCTGGCACAACTGTGGCACAACTCTGATACAACTCTGGCACAACTCTGTCACAACTCTGGCACATCTTTGGTACAACTCTGGCACAACTCTGGCACAACTCTTGCACAACTCTGGCACAACTGTAGCACAACTCTGGCACAACTCTGGCACAACTCTGGCACAACTATAACTCAACTCTGGCACAACTCTGGCACAACTCTGGCACGACTTTGGCACAACTCTGGCACAACTCTGGCACAACTCTGACACAACTCTGTCACAACTCTGGCACAACTCTGGCACAACTCTGGCACGACTTTGGCACAACTCTGGCACAACTCTGGCACAACTCTGACACAACTCTGTCACAACTCTGGCACAACTCTGGCACAACTCTGGCACGACTTTGGCACAACTCTGGCACAACTCTGGCACAACTCTGACACAACTCTGTCACAACTCTGGCACAACTCTGGCACAACTCTGGCACGACTTTGGCACAACTCTGGCACAACTCTGGCACAACTCTGACACAACTCTGTCACAACTCTGGCACAACTCTGGCACAACTCTGGCACGACTTTGGCACAACTCTGGCACAACTCTGGCACAACTCTGACACAACTCTGTCACAACTCTGGCACAACTCTGGCACAACTCTGGCACGACTTTGGCACAACTCTGGCACAACTCTGGCACAACTCTGACACAACTCTGTCACAACTCTGGCACAACTCTGGCACAACTCTGGCACGACTTTGGCACAACTCTGGCACAACTCTGGCACAACTCTGACACAACTCTGTCACAACTCTGGCACAACTCTGGCACAACTCTGGCACGACTTTGGCACAACTCTGGCACAACTCTGGCACAACTCTGACACAACTCTGTCACAACTCTGGCACAACTCTGGCACAACTCTGGCACGACTTTGGCAAACCTCTGGCACAACTCTGGCACATCTCTGGTACACCTGAGGCACAAATCTGGGACAACTCTGGTGCAAATCTGGCACAATTCTCGCACAACTCTGGCACAACTCTAGCACAACTCTGGCTTAACTCTTGCACAACTCTGGCACAACTCTGGCAGAACTCTGGCACAATTCTGGCACAACTCTGGCACGACTTTGGCACAACTCTGGCACAACTCGGTACAACTCTGGCACACCTGTGGCACAACTCTGGCACATCTCTGGTACAATTCAGGCACAACTCAGGCACAATTCTGGCACAATTCTGGCACAACTGTAGCACAACTCTGGCACAACTCTGGCACAACTCTGTAACAAATCTGGCATAACTCTGGCACAACTCTGGCACAACTCAGGCACAACTCCGGCATAACCCTGGCTCGACTCGTGCACAACTTTGGCACAACTCTGGCACAACTCTGGTACAACTGTGGAACAATTCTGGCACACAACTCTGGCACAACTCTGGAACAACTCTAGCGCAACTCTGGCACAACTCTGGCACGACTTTGGCACAACTCTGGCACAACTCCGGCACAACTCCAAAAAACCTCTGGCACAACTCTCGCATAACTCTAGCACAACTCTGGCACAACTCTGGCTCAACTCTGGCACAACTCTGGCACAACTCAGGAACAACTATCGCACACCTCTGCCACAACTATCGCATAACTTTGGCACAATTATGGCACAATTTGTGCATCACTTTGCCACAACTCTGGCACGACTCTGGCACAACTCTGGCACGACTTATGCACAACTCTGGCACAACTCTGGCACAACTCTGGCACAACTATGGCACAACTCTGGCACAACTCTGGCACAACTCTGGCACAACTCTGGCACAACTCTGGCACAACTCTGGCACAACTCTGACACAACTCTGGCACAACTCTGGCACACCTCTGGCACAACTCTGGCACATCTCTGGCACATCTCTGGTACAATTGTGGCACAACTCTGGCACAATTCTGGCACAACTCTGGCACGACTCTGGCACAACTCTGGCACAACTCTGGCACAACTCTGGCCCAACTTTGGCACAACTCTGGCACAACTCTGGCACAACTTTAACTCAACTCTGGCACAACTCTGGCACAACTCTGGCACGACTTTGGCACAACTCTGACACAACTCCGGCACAACTCTGGCACACCTGTGGCACAACTCTGGCACATCTCTGGCATATCTCTGGTACAATTTTGGCACAACTCTGGCACAATTGTGGCACAACTCTGGCACAACTGTAGCACAGCTATGGCACAATTCTGGCACAACTCTGGCACAACTCAAACACAACTCTGGCACATCTCTGGTACAATTCTGGCACAACTCTGGCACAACTCTAGCACAACTCTGGCACAACTGTAGCACAACTCTGGCACAACTCTGGCACAACTGTAACCCAACTCTGGCACATCTCTTGCACAACTCTGGCACAACTCTGGCACAACTCAGGCACAACTCGGGCATAACCCTGGCTCAACTCTGGCACAACTTTGGCACAACTCTGGCACAATTGTGGCACAACTCTGGAACAATTCTGGCACAACTCTGGCACAACTCTGGCACAACTTTGGCACAACTCTGGCACAATTGTGGCACAACTCTGGAACAATTCTGGCACAACTCTGGCACAACTCTGGCACAACTCTGGCGCAACTCTGGCACAATTGTGGCACGACTTTGGCACAACTCTGACACAACTCCGGCACAACTCCAACACACCTCTGGCACAACTCTGGCATAACTCTAGCACAACTCTGGCACAACTCTGGCTCAGCTCTGGCACAACTCTGGCACAACTCTGGCACAACTAAGGCACACCTGTGCCACAACTATGGCACAAGTATGGCACAATAATGGCACAATTTGTGCATAACTTTGGCACAACTCTGGCACGACTCTGGCACAACTCTGGCACGAATTCGGCACAACTCTGGCACAACTCTGGCACAGCTCTGGCACAACTATGGCACAACTCTGGCACAACTCTTGCACAACGCTTGCACAACTCTGGCACAACTCTGGCACAACTTTGGCACAACTCTGGCACAACTCTGACACAACTCTGTCACAACTCTGGCACAACTCTGGGACAACTCTGGCACAATTCTGGCACAACTCTGGAACAACTCTGTTACAACTCTGGCACAACTCTGGCACAACTCCAACACAACTCCGGCACAACCCTAGCACAACTCTGGCATGCCTCTGGCACAACTCTGGCACAACTCTGGCCCAACTTTTGCACAACTCTGGCACAACTCTAGCACAATTCTAACACAACTCTGGCACAACTCTGGCACAACTCTGGCACGACTTTGGCACAACTCTGGCACAACTCCGGCACAACTCTGGCACAACTGTGGCACAACTCTGGTACAACTCTGGCACACCTCTGGCACACCTCTGGCACACCTCCGGCACAACTCTGGCACAACTCTGGCACGACTCTGGCACAACTCTGGCACAACTCTGGTACAACTCTGGCACACCTCTGGCACACCTCTGGCACACCTCCGGCACAACTCTGGCACAACTCTGGCACGACTCTGGCACAACTCTGGCACAACTCTGGCCCAACTTTTGCACAACTCTGGCACAACTCTAGCACAATTCTAACACAACTCTGGCACAACTCTGGCACAACTCTGGCACGACTTTGGCACAACTCTGGCACAACTCCGGCACAACTCTGGCACACCTGTGGCACAACTCTGGTACAACTCTGGCACATCTCTGGTACAATTCTGGCACAACTCTGGCACAACTCTGGCACAACTCTGGCACAACTGTAGCACAACTATGGCACAACTCTGGCACAACTCTGGAACAACTCAAACATAACTCTGGCACAACTGTGGCACAACTCTGGCACAACTCTGGCACAACTCTGTCACAACTCTGGCACAACTCTGGCACAACTCTGGCACAACTCAGGCACAAATCTGGCATAATCCTGTCACAACTCTGGCACAACTTTGGCACAACTCTGGCACAACTCTGGCATAACTGGGAACATTTCCGGCACAACTCTGGCACAACTCTGGCACAATTCTGGCACAACTCTGGCATAACTCCGGCACGACTTTGGTGTTGACATGGTGTGCCTCTTACCATAAGTGCCGTCGATCGTACGCCCTGGCTCGACCACTGGGGTGTGGTCAAATTCCTGATCTTACTTTAGATTGGTACTCTTGGATTTTTCCATGCAGGATTGAGCTTTGAACCGCTCGATTTGAGTGAGTATTCAGAATGTTAGCCTAGCCTGAAAATCGGTTGTTGGGTAGGTGGAATCTGGTGCCCGTCATGGGTGGCGGGATAATCCACCGCCAGTGATATGAGTTCGTCTCCAATGGGCTCCAAATGCACCAAGGGCATAAATGAGGCAACCATAAGGACCTCCTTGACCAGAATGAACTTCTCCTTCACTTCTAGGCGAAGGAAGGCGCTCCGACGTGTCATCGTCGAAGCGCCTCCTGTTGCCTAGCGTGTAAGGCAACGTGGGAGGATCCACCAAGGGTTACTTTGATGGCCATAGCAGGGGCTCTACTGCTCCATTTTGGGCGTACTTGGATGCGATGGAAAGCTTAGATCACAGGCTATAAGGATCTGATGTAATAGCACTATGTTGAGTAACAAAAACTGGTTTCAATTCAGATCTACTGAATGCGACGTGTTCTGCCCGCTCACATCTGTGATCCTTGTGCTCCACGGTCTTGACCGTTGTTGTCCTTTGGCTGCTCAAAACACTGGTAGCGTGCTTCATTGAGAGCTAGGCATCCTTGAGGGTGCCTCCATATCCACTAGTGTCAACAAAGGGTTATGGGCCCACGTGCCTAGAAGGACCCTAGCTCTACAACGTCATGTAACCGCCGCACGTCAGGGCACCGACCGAACAAGAAAGCATCGACGTCTCGAAGTTCGACGGAATTGGCTTCTACTTGTGGAGGTAGGAGTTTGAGGTCTTCCTCAATGACAAGGGCCTGCTTGAGCTGGTCAATGGTAAAGAAATGACCCATCTGGATACCGCGGTGCCGGAGGAAGTGGAGGCGTACAAGAAGCACAACAAGAAGGCACTTGCTTTGTTGGTGTATGCGCTTGCTCCGACGCAGCGCTCCCTTATTCAAGGATGCACGGAGGCCACGGAGGCCTGGAGGAAACTCTGCACAATCTACCAGTGTACCAACCTTGCTAACCAGCTCTTCGTCTTCAAGAGGCTCTTCATCCTCTGAGCTAATGAAGGCGACGTCATCATGGAGATCCTGCAGCAGATCGAGTCCCTTACTGCCGAGTGTGTAGCCACCGGGTGGAAGGTCGACCCTTAGCTGCAAGCCATGATCCTCCTCCTGGCCTTGTCAGACAGTTGGAGTCCCATGATCACTGTCGTAGGCGGCTGGTCCGCCGATGAGCTGAAGCACCCAAAGGTGGCTGAGTACGTCCGCAATGAATGGATGCGGCGTGGTGGGAGAGAGAGTGGGGCAACATCAAGTTCCGCCTATGCCATCCGTCCTCAAGGTGGAGGGGGAGGCAAGAAGGGAAAGGGTGCCAAGCAGGGCACCAAGAAAGGTGACAAGAGGGGGGAGTGCTATGTGTGTGGCAAAGAAGGCCACTACGCACGCAACTGCCCCAACAAGAAGTCGATCTAGCCCGGGAAAGCCGGAAAGAAGGACGACCGCGCAATGATGGCGAAGGAGTCCACCGACTTGACAGATCCGGGAGTCTCCGTGATTGACTCCGGATCGGACCGCCACACGCAATGCAAGCGGATGGCATTCATCACCTATGGCACCTCGGAATGGCGCATGATGGTGGCCAATGGAAAAACTGAGTTGGCTGCCGGAGAAGGCAACGTTCGCATCGAGGTGGATGTGGACGGGGAGGCTGTCACTAGCACAATTCATGTCGTGCTCCACATGCCCAACTTTGGGACAAATCTGCTGTTAGTGAGCCACCTTACCGACAAGGGGCTCGAGGTGCTCTTCAACAAGAAGGAGGCCATCATCCGAATGGAGGGGGACGGCGAGGTGATTGCACGTGGAAAGCGAGAGGACGACTTGTACCTACTACGTGCAAAGATCCTCGGCAGCCGGGCGGGGTCCGACGTTGCCCACCTCGCGAAGAAGGACGATGGAGACCTGGACCTATGGCATCGTTGCCTATGCCACATCACTCCCTCAACTGTGAGGGACATGGCAAAGAAGGAAGTGGTGCGGGGTCTTGAGGTCAAGAGCCTCAACGCAGCCAAGAATGCCGTCTGCAAGCTGTGCGTGGTCGGCAAGACAACACGGCAACCGTTCAATGGCAAAGGGACGCGTGCATTGGCGAAGCTGGAGGTGGTCCACACTGACGTGTTTGGACCATTTGAGAGCTCCATTAGGGGCGCTCGCTACTTCGTGACCTTCATTGATGACCACAACAGCAAGCTCTACCTCTACATCATCAAGAGGAAGAGTGATATCTTTTCGTGTATGCAGGAGTTCGTGGCAGGTGTGGAGCAGTAAACAGAGTTTAAGGTGAAGGCGTTCTGGAGCGACAATGGCGGCGAGCATGAGGGCTGCTTAGCATGGATGAAGAGCAAGGGGATCGCGTGGCAAAAAAACTGTGCCACACTCTTCGCAACAGAACGGTGTCGCCGAGAGGGCGAACCGCACCATCCTCAACATGGTCCGGTCCATGTTGAGCGATGCCGGCCTCGCGCAGCGATACTGGGGCGAGGCGGCACTAACAGCGGCGTACATCATGAACCTGACACCGACGAAGCCGCTAAAAGACGCGGAGTCCAAGGCGTGGAAGACGCCACTAGAAGTTTGGAGTGGGAGGAAGCCAACTGTGGCACACCTCCACACATTTGGTTGTGTTGCACATGCTGTTGTGCAGGCATGGGAGGGACGGGGTAAGCTGGACCCACGGACTCGACGGTGCATCTTTGTTGGGTATGAGAGCGGGAGCAAGGCGTACCGGCTCTTCGACCCATGGAGGCAGCAGATCGTGAAGAGTCACGATGTCACGTTCGACGAGGACAGCCGTTGGACGGACAAGGACGCGGGTCTCTCCAAGCGGGGGAGTGGCTGCCACTCCTTGAGGGGGAGATTCCGGAGGACACAAAAGAGGGTGACGCCCCATCGGCTCCAGCCGGCGAGAACCATCCGGGCGATGTGGGAGCGGCTCATTTGCATTCAGCCGAGTCAGACAATGAGTCCGAAGCGCCGGCAGCAGTGGAGCTGAACGAAGAGGTGGGGAGTGAGTCCGCATCCCCACGGTCCCCGAGAGAGGGGGAGCAGGCCAGTGGTGCAAGTGGCACCGCGAGGGGGCAGCAGTAGCAACAGCAACGGCAGCAGTGGCAGCAGCCTCGACAACAATAGCCCCAAAGAAGCGGACACGCAAGGAGGACTGCAAAGAGGTACGATGCCGCGGAGGGCATCTGGACTGGGTTCGCTCGAGCGTTCTTTGTGCAAGAGGAGTCCAAGACCATCAAGGAGGCGTTGCAGCGGAAGGATGGGGTTGAGTGGGAGGGAGCTATAAAATCTGAGCTCACCTCCCATGAAGAAAATGGCACTTGGCAGCTGATAGACAGGCCGAATGGGCGCAAAAATCATTGGCTCCAAGTGGATCTTCAAGAAGAAGCTCACCAAGGAGGGGAAGGTGCAGCGGTACAAGGCACGGCTGGTCGCGAAGGGGTACGCCCAGCGAAAGGGCATGAGCTATGCTCAAGCATGAGCTCGAGCACGGACGAGGAGAAGGAGATGGCAGGTGTGCCATACGAGTCCGCTATGGGGAGCATCATGTACGCCATGGTGGCGACGCGGTTCGACCTAGCCTTCGCGGAGGGCCAAGTGAGCTGCTACGTTGCTGACCCCGGGTCGCTGCATTGAAAAGCGGTGAAGCGGATGCTTCGCTATCTCAAGGCGACAAAACAGTCGTAGCTCGTGTTTGGAGGGGGAGCACGTGACGACTCCCTCGAGTTGGTCGGCTACTCCGATGCCGACTGGGCTGGTGATGTGGATGACAGAAAATCAACGTCGGGGTACGTGTTTGTGCTTGGCGGTGCAGCAGTTTCATAGGCAAGTAGGAAGCAGGATTGTGTTGCACTGTCCAACACCGAAGCGAAGTACATCGCGTTCGCAAAAGCCGCAAAGGAGGCAGAATGGCTGCGGCGGCTACTAAAGGAGATCGACGTGCTGCGAAGGAAGCTGACGGTACTCAATGTGGACAACATGAGTGCCATCAGCCTGACCCAGAACCCGGTGCTGCACAGGAGGACCAAGCACATCGAGATCCGGCATCACTATGCGCGAGACTTGGTGGCGAAGGGAGATGCGGCTATCGTGCATTGTGGCACTAAGCGTATGCTCGCCGATGCCATGACCAAGGCACTGCCCAAGGACAGGCACGATGCAAGCTACATGGAGCTCGGTCTACGCTGTGAAGTTTGAAA
>SZWC01002753.1:74311-92691 GCA_023375785.1 Penium margaritaceum
CATTGTATTCTACGTGAAAAACCGTACAAAATCGACCCAAGAACCGGGTCATTCGGTGCAGGGACGAGAAAGATACGGCCGTGCAAAGGTGGGAGGCGCACCTCCAGAAAACAGGAGACGTACCGGTTCGACCCCGAGCACGGCGGAGCGACTTTCTCGCCCACTGCAGCTAAAGCGCCCCTGGATGGACACTTAGCCAATGAGACAAGGTTCATTAGGGTCCATGGGCGCTTCGGGATGGCGGCTGGAGCTGCATTCGCAAGCAAGGGCGCTTCGGACGGCAGTGACCCCCGCTGGCGGTGCTGCCAGCGGCCGTCACGCGTGGAGCACTCAAACGGTCATAACGTAGCCGTTTCTTCACGGATTGAGGCGTTCTTTGGTGCGTTGGAAAGCTCGGGCATGCACTACATGATGCATGTGTTATTTACATGAATGCGCCTCGAAAGAGGGCTTTGGAGTGCCGAGGAGCGTTCGGTTGGCTCATTGGGGCTGGTACATAAGGAAGCCTAGGGGTTGTTCTAGGCATGCCAATCTTACCCAGAGACTCCGTACATTGCAGTGTACTGATCTATCCAGTCTAAGGATTCATTCCTTGCCCAGCTCTCCTTGTTCTCTAAGAACCACCTTGCACACGTCCATTCGATCCTACAAGTCTTCCGCAGTGCACCTTGGTGCAAACGCCGCCGAGAGAGTCGCACGGCGGGAACCTCGGTCACTAGCAGCGGTCTTGTTGCTAGGAGAGGGTCGTGCGACATCTCAAGGGTTGGTCCACACAGCAAGGGGTCAAGGGTGGGAGGTTTATCCCAAGGGCTCGGCGTGTGACCGTCACACCGGGCGCCCCTCGGTTCACATTTTGTATCAGAGCACGTGGACGTTCGCTCGGCTTTGCGCGGACCCAAGGGAGGCAGCAGATCTGCCACAACTGTGTTTAGCCATAATTTTCTTGTCACAACCGGAACCATGGCGGCAGCGGCATACGACCAGGCCTACCTCATGGAGGAGATCCGACGTGCTCTTGACGAGTTGCGTCAAGAGAACCAACAGCTGCGTGTGGAGGTTGAGGCGAGGTATGTCAGCCAAGGGAGCAGTGCGTTGGGGGGTGTCGCATTGGCATCCGCACCCGCCTTTCGGCAGCCCAAGCCGAAGGAGCCGGAGTTCTACACCGGCAAGGGCAGTGCGAGGGAGTGGCTCTTCACGGTGAACTCGTATTTTATGGCGTTGGGCGTTCCCGTGGGAGAAGATGCCACGAGACTGGAGTATGCACCTACGCTACTCCGGGGAATGGCGCTGCAGTGGTGGTCGGCATTGTGCCGGCGGAATGCTGCTGGGTTGCCGGATGGGCTGGGGGCCGGGGCGCGGCTTCAGCCATTGCTGAGTCTACCGTTGGAACGGGAAGTGCAGCTCAGTGCGCGGGCGTTGACGGAGAAGCCAGAGACGTGGGAGCAATTCGAGACGATGCTCCAGGCACGTTTCGACCTCCTCAACGGCAGCCGGGTCGCACGTGACAAGATCAAGCACTTCAAGGAAGGCAGATCGGTCTAGGACTACACTACGCACTTCATGGCCTTGGCGGCGCAGATTGACGACCTCTCGGACGCGGAGGCGTACGGCCGCTACCATGACGGCCTGAAGCCGCACGTCCAACGTGAACTCGTGGTGCTCAGGTTGCGGACCTTTGCGGAGTTGGTCTCGGCGGCGGAGCGCATCGACGCGGTAAGCTACAATGCGCGCCGGACCAGCTATGCAACACAACCGCGGGTGGAGCAGCCGGGTCAGGCTGTGCCCATGGAGGTGGATGCAATCCAAGCCGGACAGCGGGGCGTGAGCGTACAGCAAGGACCGAGAGGCAAGTGCTGGGCTTGTGGTGAGGAGGGTCATCGCAAGTAGGATTGCCCCAAACGCAAGGCACAGCAGGGAAACGGGCAGCAGCAGTGAGGAGGGGACGACCTACTGCTGCAAGTCTTTCTTCCGCAAGGGACAGAACCAGCCCTGAAAGGCTTTTGCCGATTAAGGAGCTGCCTCAAGTGTTGTTGCGGAATGAAGGTGAGACCCGGCAGTTTCCAGGAATCATCCTAGAGCTGGTTTTTGAGATTCCGGAGGGGAGTTTGAAGGGTCGGAGGAAGCTACGTGGGCTGCTAGACGACGGCGCGAGTCATAGCTTCTTCAACGATAGGTTGGCGACGAGGTTGGAGCTCGCATGGCAGCCGGGGACGTCGGCCAAGGCGCGGCAGGTGTCTGGAGTGGTGGAGTGCGGCAGGCCTCTCGTCAAGCACAAAGTCCGTATGGGTGAGTTGGTGTGTGACATGGAGTTCCACACTTGCCCTATGGATGATTACGACTGTTTGATCGGCCGGGATTGGTTGCACGCCTGGAATCCGGAGGTGGATTGGAGGTGCAACCGGGTGGTCGTGAAGGCGGACATGAAAAATATCACTTTGCCTTTGTGGCGGGGTGGAGGGGAAGGAGTCGGAAGTGGCGGAAGCGGGGAAGCAGCTGTGCGTCATCAACTTGCAGCAGCTCAAGCGGTGCGAGCGAAGGATGGCCAGGTTTACTTGGCATGGGTGCGTCCACAACAAGCAGCAGAGCAGCAGATTGCAGTGGTCGAAGCAGCGGAGGGGCAGCCGGGGGAAGGCACAGGAGCTCCAGAGTTGCCTCCCGGTGTTGGGGAGGTACTCAAGGAGTTCGGGGACATTTTTCCGGAGGAGTTACCGAAGGGGCTGCCGCCACAACGCGACATTGACCACAAAATCGAGGTGGTGCCAGGGTCGTCACCAACGGTGCGGTCTTACAACCGCATGAGCGACGCGGAGCTTGCGGAGCTCAAGAAGCAATTGGGGGAGTTGGTGGACCAAGGTTTCATTCGGCCGTCGGTGTCTCCATACGCGGCGCTGGTGCTGTTCGTTAAGAAGAAATCAGGAGAGCTGCGGATGTGCGTGGATTACCAGGCGCTCAACAATAAAACGGTGAAGAACCGCTACCCGTTGCCGCGGGCCGAGGAGCTGTTCGACCAGCTACGAGGCGCACGCGTCTTTAGCAAACTGGACCTGAGGTCGGGATACCACCAAATCCGCATTGCGGAGGCGGATGTGGAAAAAACAGCGTTTCGGACGCGCTATGGACACTTTGAATATCTTGTGATGCCTTTTGGGCTAACGAATGCTCCTGCTACGTTCATGGCGTTGATGAACTGGGTGTTCCACCCCTACTTAGACCAGTTCGTGGTCGTCTTCCTCGACGACATCCTTGTCTACTCGCGAACGATGGAGGAGCACTAAGAGCACCTATGGACGGTGATGGAAGTGCTGAGAAAGGAGCGGCTGTTTGTCAAGCTCAGCAAGTGTGAATTCTCCAAGCAAGAGGTGGAGTTCCTCGGGCACATTGTCAGCGGGAGGGGAATCTGCATGGACCCAAAAAAGGTGGAAGCAGTGAAGGAGTGGCCAGAGCCGGCGTACCTGCGTGACATCTAGGTTTTTCTGGGTTTTACGAACTACTACCGGAAGTTTTTCCGGGGGCACGCGGCAATGGGAGCACCCTTCACAGACTTGCTCAAGAAGGGGTACCAATGGGAGTGGGGTGCGAAGGAGGGGCAAGCCTTCCGTGCAATGAAGGCTGCCATGTGTCAAGCCCCAATGTTGGTGCATCCGGACACGAGCAAGGAATACGTGTTGGCAACGGACGCAAGCGACTATGCGATCGGCGGGGTGCTGATGCAGGACCAAGGGAAGGGGTTGCAGCCCATTGCGTACTACTCCAAAAAGCTGAAAGGGACTGAGCTAAACTACCCGATCCATGAGAAGGAGATGCTCGCGGTGGTCCAGGCCTTCAAGCAATGGAGATGCTACCTTGAGGCGCGGCGGTGTGTGGTGCACACGGACCACTACGCGCTCAAGTACCTCAAGTTGCAGCCGAACCTGAGTCGTCTTCAGGCACGGTGGATGGAGCTACTGGAAGGTGGCTTTGACTACGAGATCTAATGCAAGCCAGGGAGGATCAACCCAGCGGACCCGCTTTCGCGTCGTCCGGACTTGGACGTGCATGCGATCACGGTGCTGGCGGGATCTTCAATCATCCGCAGCCTGTTTGTAAATGGGTATGCGGAGGACGAGGACTTTGCCGGAAGTACGGTGAAGGGGTGCAAGTGGAATGGATTGTATTGGCAGCGTGAGAAGGGAAACCACATTGTGGTGCCGCGGAGTGCGTCTTTGCGATAGGCATTGCTGGAGGAGGCGTACGACTCACACTATAGTGGTCATTTTGGCCACGACAAGACCTTCAAGACGCTTGCGCGCCAATATTGGTGGGCGACAATGGGAGCAGATTGCAAGGAGTATGTGAGCAGTTGTGACACGTGCCAAAGAATCAAGTCACAGAGGGCACAGGCGCAAGGAGAGCTACAGCCGCTACCGGTGCCGGAACGCCCGTGGACGGACATCTCACTGGACTTTGTGGAGGGTCTTCCACGGGGTACAACGGGCAACACCATGGTGCTGGTGTTGGTGGAACGGTTCAGCAAGATGGCCCACTTTATCCCATGTGCGGAGAAGGTCACGGCAGCAGCAACGGCTCAACTCCTATTGCAACATGTCATCAAACTTCACGGGGTGCCGAAGTGCATGGTCTCGGACCGCGACCCGCGCTTCACCTCCCGGTTTTGGGAGGAACTCTTCAAGAAGCTGGGCACCCGTGTGGCTCTTTCATCGGCCTACCATCCCCAAACGGATGGCCAAACTGAGCGCACCAATCAGACCATGGAGCAGCTACTGCGGGGGATCTTGGAGCCGGATGGCGAGGGATGGGAATGCAANTTGGAGAAGCAGAACGAGTATCTCAATCAAGAGCTCGCAAAGCGTCCAGTGACAACACCAGTGGCAGTTGCCACCGCAAACATACCTGCGGTGGGCGTCCCGAGCCCGCCCAAGCCGGAGCCGTTCGACCCATCAGGGAAGGATGGGCCAGCTCCACACGCTTGGATACTCGGACTAGAATTGTACTTCACCGCCATCGGCGTGGATGCCTCAAGGTTCGAGGCGCGCCGCGACTATGCCGTGACCCTGTTGAGAGGGGCATCGTTGGATTGGTGGGCCGATGTGATGCGGTCCAATCCACACGGCAGTGGAGCAGCAATGGTCGCCGGCATTGCGGCCGCGACCGGAATCTCAACCCCATCGGCTCCAACCTGCAGCAGTGGCAACCCTACCCTCAAATGGCCGACCTCGTGGAAGGAGTTCACGGATTTGTTCATCAAGCGCTTCACCGTGGGTGACGTGAGGAACAACGCGCGTACCAAGCTGTGTCGGCTTCGCCAAACTGGCAGCATTGCTGACTACACCCGCAGGTTTCGTGAGATCATCGCCAATTGTGGCTTTGACTCGCATGAATTGTGCTTCCACTACAGCAACGGCCTCAAGAACGATGCTCGCGCTGTGACAGTGATGCACGACCTCAACGATGACCTATCGACAATGATCGCAGTAGCTGAACGGTACGATTCGCGCGTGCAACAGGCTCATGCCAACAGCCACAACTCTTTTGGTGGTGGTTATGGCAAGCGGGCCGAGAGCGATGTCACGCCCATGGAGATCGGAGCGTTACAACAGCGCAAGTGCTACAACTGTTGCAAGCTTGGCCACATTGCGCGTGACTGTCGGAGTCCAAAGAAGGGCGATGGCAAGGGTAAGCGGCAAGGGAAGGGGAAGCAAGCCACGAAGGAAGCAGATAAAGCAACAAAGGAGTCGGGAAACGAGGAGAGCCGGGAGTAGATGGCATTACTCCTGGCTCCTCTCAGCCCAAACCGCCAGTTGACCGCCCACCCGAATGCCTTGCGGCAATTAAGGGGGTTTCTGAGGTCAAGGCATGGGACGCGGGGTATGAGGAGGAGCAGCCCGCACTTCTCTTGGAGGCACGAGTGAAAGGCGTCAAGGGGAAGGTGGGGAGCCTGCTGGATTGTGGCGCGGGCCACAGTTTTGTGAGCATGGAGTTTGCTCGGAAGTGGGGCCTTGCGCTCACGAGCAAGAAGCGGGCCGCTAACCAAGTGGACGGCACGATTGAAGTGGGGTACCTGGCCCGTCCCCTCTCCATTCGCGTGGGGAAGCTTCGCATAACGACCGTATACCGGGTGTGCCCGATGAAGGATTACGATGTGATCCTCGGTCGTGACTTCCTCCACAAGTACAACCCCGTCGTCAATTGGGAGGCGCGCACCGTCTCAGTCAAGCTCGGAGACAAGGAGTATCTCCTGCCTACGTGGTCCGAGGAAGAGGCCGCGGAGGAGGAGACTTGCGAGGAGGAAGCACCGCAGCAGTCGGTGCCTTGCAAGGAGGAATCGGAGGCTATGATGCTGAACTTGGTGCAGCTCAAGTGCGCGATTCGAAAAAAGGAGCAGGTTTTCTGGCGTTCGTGCGAGACGTGGAGGACAATTTTGACGAACCAAAGGACGTGGCGCCTGCTGTGGCACATGGGGCGACTCATAAGCAGCCGGGGACCCAAGGCAAGTTTGTCGCGGTGCCCAAGGGGCTTCAGAAGGTGTGTACGGAGTTTGAATGCGTGTTCCCCGACACCCTCCCGGCGGGTCTGCCACCAAAGCGAGACGTGGACCATCGCATCGACCTCAAACCTGGAGCGCGCCCGCCTGTTCGTGCAACGTACCGCATGAGCGACGTGCAACTGCAGGAGCTCAAGAAGCAGCTGACCGAGATGATGGAACAGTGCTTCATCTGCCCATCCTCATCTCCTTACGCTGCTCCTGTCTTGTTTGTGCAGAAAAAGACGGGGGAGATGCGCATGTGCGTGGACTACAGGGTGTTGAACGAGTTCACCATCAAGAACCGGTACCCGCTTCCACGAGCTGAGGAGCTCTTCGATCAGCTCCGTGCGGCTCGCTTCTTCACAAAGGTCGACCTCCGTTCCGGCTACCACCAGATCCGCATCGCAGCAGATGATGTGGAAAAGACGGCCTTCCTCACCCACTATGGTCACTACGAGTTCCTCGTGATGCCTTTCGGGTTGACCAATGCGCCGGCCACCTTCATGGCCGCAATGAACAACATCTTCAGGCCGTACTTGGATGAATTCGTGGTGGTGTACCTCGACGACATCTTGGTGTATAGCAGGACGACGGAGGAGCATGAGGAGCATGTGAAGAAGGTCCTTGAGATTTTGAGGACGAAGAAATTTTTTGCAAAACTCTCTAAGTATGAGTTCGCGGTGGGGAAAGGTGAATTACTTGGACACATAATTGGCAATGGACAGATTGCCATGGACCCGCGCAAGGTGTCGGCCGTGCAAGAGTGGCCGAAGTTGCGTAGTGTGCATGATGTGCAAGTGTTCCTTGGTTTTTGCAACTATTTCTGCAGGTTCATCCTTGGCTATGCGGGAGTGTCAGCGCCACTCTCCAATCTCACTCGTAAGGATCGCGAGTGGAGTTGGGGAGTTAGCAAACAAGAAGCCTTTGAGAATCTCAAAAGGGCTCTGACCTCTGCGCCGGCCTTGCACTTGGCCGACAGCGGCCGTGAATTTGAAATGGCGCCGGATGCATTGGACCTGGCCAATGGTGGAATCCTTTTGCAGGACTTTGGCAATGGGTCGCAGCCGGTCGCCTACTACTCGCGCAAGTTGTGTGGGGCAGAGCTGAACTACGCCATCCATGACAAGGAGATGCTCGCCGTGGTCGCAGCCTTCAAGAACTGGCAGTGCTACCACAAGGCGCGGAAGTGCACGGTCTACACCGACCACCACGCGTTGACGTACTTCAAGACGCAGCCGAACCTGAGTCAGCGGCAAGCGCGTTGGGTGGAGTACCTCGAGTCGTACTTCGACTATGAAATCGTGTACCGGCCGGGTCGCATCAACCCAGCCGACGCACTCTCACGGCGACCGGACCGGATGATGTGGGTCGCGTCTCTCACCATCCACGAGGATGCCTTCCTTGTGAAGCTCTTCACGGAGGGATACGAGGCGCATGGGGAGTACGACGCTCGGAGATTTTTCTTCGAGGCGCCGTATTGGCGACGGCGCGGCACGCAACAGATGGTGGTTCCCGCGGTGCCCGCGCTTTGGCAGCTGATTTTGGAGGAGTGCCATGACAGTGGCCCGAGCGGTCACTTCTCCGCCGACAAGACCTTGAAGACGGTGGCTCGCTTCTTTTGGTGGCCCACCATGTCGTCGGAGGTGGCTGAATTCTGCCGGAGTTGTNGGCTGTTCCTCGAGCACGTGGTGCGTCTTCATGGCGTGCCGCGGTCCATTGTGAGCGACCGTGACCCGCGTTTCACAAGCAAGTTCTGGCGAGAACTCATGGAGCGGTACGGCAGCAAGGTGCAGCTGTCGACCAGTTTTCATCCCCAAACTGACGGGCAAACGGAGCGGACGAACCAGACGTTGGAGTAGCTCCTCCGTACAGTGGGTGATCCGGACGAGACGGCGTGGGACCGATGGTTGCCGGTCGCTGAACTGGCGTACAACTCCACCACGTCCGCCTCCACCGGCAAGGCGCCATTTGAGGTGGTGAACGAGACAGTGCCCGCCACGCCCCTCAGTTTGCACGTCGTAAGCAACCTGTCCGCGGTGGAGTCTACCGCACGTGACTTCACGCAGATTTGGGTGGAAACGCGGCATGCATTGGCAAAGGCGCAAGCGCAACAGAAATTGCAAGCGGACCGCCGACGCGCAGACGCAACGCTCAAGGTCGGTGACCGCGTGCTTCTCAACAGCGCGCACGTCAAGCTTCGCGGGGTCCGGTCAGACAAGTTGAGACCCCGGTGGCTTGGTCCGTTCGAGGTGCTCGAAATACGGACACCCGTGGTGGCACGGTTGGCTCTCCTGCCTTCCATGCCAGTCCACGACGTGTTCCGCATCTCCAAGCTCAAGCTCTACCATGATCCGGCTGAGCATTTCCCTGGCCGCAGTTCTGAGCCTCCCCCTCCGGTGGTGATCGAGGGCGAGCAAGAGTTTGAGGTGGAGGCCATCCTTGACCACCGTCGTCGCGGCCGTGGATGGGAGTACCTGGTCAAATGGAAGGGCTATGATGCAGCCCAAAACTCATGGGAGCCTGCCCGCAACTTCAACGTTGGCGGGGTGAATGCCATCCTCCGGGAGTACCAAGAGCGAACCGGGGCGGCTTGCTCCAAAAGGGGGGGGGGGGGTAGTGTAAGCCGGACAGTGCGAACGGCACTGATCACGGCTTGAGGCTTCCTTGAATGTGTAATCTGACTGTGGATTTGGAATCTACAGGAAAAACCGTGCGAGATCGACCCAAGAACGGGGTCGATCCATCAAGAATTGAGAAAGTTACGTCCGGCCGAAGGTTAGACCGGTCGAGGGGAAAACAGGTGACGGGAAGTCGTCCCCAAGGACCAAGGCTCGACCCTCGGAAGACCCAACAAGGCCGAAGCGCCCCTTGGGGCCCAGCTAGTCAATGAATCAAGGATCATTGAGGGCCAAGGGCGCTTCGGAATGGCGCCCCGATGTGTTATTGCCAGAGAGGGCGCTTCGGGCGGCCGTCACCGCCGCTAGTGGTGCTGCCAGCAGCAGATTGCCGTGGTTCACGGAAACGGCCATATCTCGGCCGTTCCTCCACGGAATGATGTGATTATTGGTGCGTTGGAAAGCTGGGATGATGAGCTACGTGATGCTAAGGCAATAACTCTCATCCCAGGCCTGTACGGAGCCGCGTATGGCTCGGCGACCTCGGGTCGCCTAGGATGTATCATCATGTATATATAGTCTTGTATGTTGACACTTGAATAACAAGTACAGTTTACTCCCACTGTGCCACACGTGTTCCCGTACTCCCCTAAGAGAATCCTACGCTTCTGCAACCCCAGGAAGGTGTGCACCGGCCTCCTCTTGGTCACCGTTGCCGCCGATTGGTGCCTACACCATCCGGTTGAGGCTAGCACACCGCGCCCGGTTTTACAGTTTGCCTACAACTCAGCAGTGCATGCCACTACGGGGCGGTCTCCCTTTGAGGTAGTGTATGGGGTGCAGCCTGCATGTCCCTCAGACATGGCAACGGGGTCGGACCTATCCACGGTGCAGCAGTTTACAAGTGACTTCACAGAGGTGTGGCGTGGTGTACGCGAGGCGCTACACAAGGCACAGCAGCAGATGAAGCGGCAAGCGGACAAGCACCGGACAGCCGAGGAGTTCTCGGTGGGACAACAGGTGTTGCTCAGCTCACGGAACCTGCAGCTGCCGGGGGTGGACAGCGACAAGCTCAAGCCACGATGGGTGGGCCCTTTTTAGGTCAAGGAGAAGCGGTCCGCGGTGAGCTACGAGTTGGAGCTGCCAGACCACTATGGGATCCATCCCGTGTTCCACGCTTCTCTTCTCAAGGCCGACAAGGAGCCGGATGCACAGTTCGCGGCGCGGGGACAGGCCCCTCCCCCACCGGTCTTGGTGGAGGGTGAAGAGGAGTATGTGGTGGAGAAGATTCTCGGGCACCGTCGGCACGGTAACGGGTGGCAGTACCTGGTGCAATGGCTCGGCTATGGGCCTGAGCACAACTGCTGGACCCCCGAAGCCGATTTCCACAGGGGCGGTGCTTTCAACACGGTCCTCCGAGCGTACCAGGAGCGCACCGGGACGGTGCGCCCTCGGAGGGGGGGTGATGTTATGGGAGCCGCCGGTCGAGGCGGTGATTACGTCATCATGCTGAATTCAGATGTTTTGATGATCCCATTGTATTCTACGTGAAAAACTGTACGAAATCGACCCAAGAACCGGGTCATTTGGTGTAGGGACGAGAAAGATACGGCCATGCAAAGGTGGGCGGCTCACCTCCAGAAAACAGGAGATGTACCGGTTCGACCCCGAGCACGGCGGAGCGACTTTCTCACCCACTGCAGCCAAAGCGCCCCTGGATGGACGCTTAGCCAATGAGACAAGGTTCATTGGGGTCCATGGGCGCTTCGGGATGGCGGCTGGAGCTGCATTCGCAAGCAAGGGCGCTTCGGACGGCCGTGACCCCCGCTGACGGTGCTGCCAGCGGCCGTCACACGTGGAGCACTCAAACGGCCATAACTTAGCCGTTTCTTCACAGATTGAGGTGTTCTTTGGTGCGTTGGAAAGCTCGTGGCGCGCACTACATGTTGCATGTGTTATTTGCATGAATGTGCCTCGGTAGAGGGCTTTGGAGTGCCGAGGAGCTTTCAGTTGGCTCATTGGGGCTGGTACATAAGGAAGCCTAGGGGTTGTTATAGGCATGCCAATCTTACCCAGAGACTCTGAACATTGCATTGTACTGATCTATCAAGTCTAAGGATTCATTTCTTGCGCAACTCTCCTTGTTCTACAAGCATCACCTTGCACATGTCCATTCGATCCTACAAGTCTTCCGCAGCGCACCTTGGTGCAAACGCTGCCGGGAGAGTCGCACGGCGGGAACCTCGGTCACTAGCAGCGGTCTTGCTGCTAGGAGAGGGTCGTGCGACATCTCAAGGGTTGGCCCACATACCAAGGGGTCGAGGATGGGAGGTATATCCCAAGGGCTCAGCGTGTGACCGTCACACCGGGCGCCCCTCGGTTCACATTCATCGTTGGTGTCCTTTGGCTGCTCAAAAGACTAACAGCGTGCTTCATTGAGAGCTAGGCATCCTTGAGGGTGCCTCCACACCCACTAGTGCCAACATTTGGCACAAATATGGCACAACTCTGGCACAACCCTAGCACACCTCTGGCCCAACTCTGGCATAAATCTATCAGAACTCTGGCACAACTCTGGCTCAACTCTGGCACAAATCTGGCACAACACAGGCATAAATGTGGCACACCTCTGCCACAACTATGGCAAAACTATGGCATAATACTGGCACAATTTGTGCATCACTTTGGCACAACTCTGGCACGACTCTGGCAAAATTCTGGCACGACTTCGGCACAACTCTGGCACAACTCTGGCACAACTCTGGCACAACTCTGAAACAACTCTGGCACAACTCTGGCACAACTCTGGCACAACTCTGGCACAACTCTGGCACAACTCTGGCAAAATTCTGGCACAACTTCGGCACAACTCTGGCACAACTCTGGCACAACTCTGGCACAACTCTGAAACAACTCTGGCACAACTCTGGCACAACTCTGGCACAACTCTGGCACAACTCTGGCACAACTCTGGCAATACTCTAGCACTATTCTGGCAAAACTCTGCCACAACTCTGGTACAACTTTCGCAGAATTCTGGCACAAATCTGGCACAACTCTGGCGCAACACTGGCACAAAGCTGCCTCAACTCTAACACAACTCTGGCACAACTTTGGAACACCACTGGCACAACTCTGGCACAACTCTGGAACAACTCTAACACAACTCTGGCACAAATCTGGCGCAACTCTGGCACAACTCTGGCACAACTTTGGTACAACTCTGGCAAAAATCTGGCACAACTCTGGCACAACTCTAGCACAACTCTGGCACAAATCTGGCACAAATCTGGCACAACTCTGGCACAACTCCGGGACAACTGTGGCCCAACTCTGGCACAACTCTGGCACAAGTCTGGCACAAGTCTGGCACAAGTCTGGCACAACTCAGGCACAACTCTGGCACAACTCTGGCACAACTCTGGAACAACTTTGGCACAACTCTGCCACAACTCTGGCATAAATCAGGCATAACTCTGGCACAACTCTGGCACAACTCTGGCACAACTCTGGCACAAGTCTGGCACAACTCAGGCACAACTCTGGCACAACTCTGGCACAACTCTGGAACAACTTTGGCACAACTCTGCCACAACTCTGGCATAAATCAGGCATAACTCTGGCACAACTCTGGCACAACTCTGGCACAACTCTGGCACAACGCTGGTACAACTCTGGCACAACTCCGGCACAACTCTGGTACAACTCTGGCACAATTCTGGCACAACTCCAACACAACTCCGGCACAACTCTGGCACAACTCTGGCATGTCTCTGGCACAAGTCTGGCACAACTCTGGCCCAACTCTGGCACAACTCTAACACAACTCCAACACAACTCCGGCACAACTCTGGCACAACCCTGGCACGTCTCTGACACAAGTGTGGCACAACTCTGGCACAAGTCTGGCAAAAGTCTGGCACAGGTCTGGCACAACTCTTGCACAACTCTGGCAAAACTCTGGCACAACTCTGGCGCAACTCTGGCACATGACTGGGACAACTCTGGCACAACTCTGGCGCAGCACTGGTACAAATCTGGCACAACTCTAAAACAACTCTGGCACAACTTTGGCACAACTCTGGCACAAATCTGGCACAAATCTGGCACAACTCTAACACAATTCTGGCACAACTCTGGCACAAATCTAGCACAACTCAGGCACAACTCTGGCTCAACTCTGGCACAACTCTGGTAGAACGCAGGCACAACTCTGGCACACCTCTGCCGCAACTATGGCACAACTATGGCACAATTATGGCACAATTTGTGCATTACTTTGGCACAACTCTGGCACGACTATGGCACAACTCTGGCACAATTTCGGCACAACTTTGGCACGACTCTGGCACAACTCTGGCATGACTTCGGGACAACTCTGGCACAACTCTGGCACAACTCTGGCACAACTCTGACACAACTCTGGCACAAATCTGGCATGACTATGGCACAACTCTGGCACAACCCTGGCACAACTCTGGCAATACTCTGGCAAAACTCTGGTAAAACTCTAACACAATGTTGGCACAACTCTGGCACAATTCTGGCACAACTCTGGCACAACTCTGGCGCAACACTGACACAAATCTGGCACAACTATAACACAACTCTGGCACAACTTTGGCAGAACTCTGGCACAACTCTGGCACAACTCTGGCACAACTCTGGCACAATTCTCGCACAACGCTGGCACATCTCTGGCACAACTCTGGCAAAACTGTGGCACAACTCTGGAATAAATCTGGCACATCCCTGGCACAACTGTGGCACAACGTTGGCACATCTTTGGCACAACACTGGCACAACTCTGGCACAACTGTGGCACAATTTTGGCACAACTCTTGCACAACTCTGGCACAAAACGGGCACAACTCTGGCACAACTCTGGCACAACTCTGGCACAACTCTGGCACAACTCTGGCACAACTCTGGCACAACTCTGGCACAACTCTGGCACAACTCTGGCACAACTCTGGCACAACTCTGGCACAACTCTGGCACAACTCTGGCAAAACTCTGGCAGAACTCTGGCACAACTCTGGCACCAGTCGGGTACAAATCTGGCAGAAATCTGGCGCAACACTGGCACAAATCTGGCACAACTCTAACACAACTCTGGCACAACTTTGGCACAACTCTGGCACAACTCTGGCACAACTCTGGCACAAGGTTGGCACAACGCTAGCACAACTCTGGCACAAGTCTAACACAACTCTGGCAGAACACTGGCACAACTCTAGCACAACTCTGGCTCAACTCTGGCTCAACTCTGGCACAACTCTGGCACAATGCAGGCAGAAATCTGGCACACCTCTGCCACAACTATAGCACAATTATGGCTTAATTTTGGCATAACTATGGCACAACTCTGGCACAACTCTGGCACAACTCGGGCACAAGTTCGGCACAACTCTGGCACAACTCTGGCACAACTCTCGCACAACTATGGCACAACTGTGGCAAAACTCTTGCACAACTCTGGCACAACGCTGGCACAACTCTGGTACAAATCTGGTACCATTCTGGCACAACTCTGGCACAACTCTGGCACAAGTCTGGCACAACTCCGGAACAACTCTGGCACAAATCTGGCCCAACTCCGGCACAACTCTGGCACAACTCTGGCACAACTCTGGCAGAACACTGGAACAACTCCAACACAACTCCTGCACAACTCTGGCACAACTCTGGCACGCTTCTGGCACAACTCTGCCACAAATCTGGCCCAACTCTGGCACAACTCTGGCACAACTCTAACACAACACTGGCACAACTCTTGCATAACTCTGGCACGACTTTGGCACAACTCTGGCACAACTCTGGCACAACTCTGGCACATCTGTGGCACAACTCTAGCACATCTCTGGCACAATTATGGCACAACTCTGGCAACACTCTGGCACAAGTCTGGCACAAATGTAGCACAACTCTGGCACAACTCTTGCACAACTATGTCACAGCTCTAACACAACTCTAGAACAACTCTGGCACAACTCTGGCACAACTTTGGCACACCTCTGTCACAACTTTGGCACAACTCTGGCACAACTCTGGTACAACTCAGGCACGACTCTGGCATAACCCTGGCACAACTCAGGCACAACTTTGGCACAACTCTGGCACAACTCTGGCACAACTCTGGCATGTTTCTGGTGTTACTCTAGGACAACTCTGGCACAACTTTGACGCAACTCTGGCACAACTCTGGCATGACTTTGGCACAACTCCGCCACAAATCTGGCACAACTCCAACACACCTCTGGCAGAACTCTGGCACAACTCTAGCACAACTCTGGCACAACTCTGGCACAACTCTGGCACAACTCAGGCACAACTCTGGCACACCTATGCCACAACTATGGCACAACTATGGCACAATTATGGCAAAATTTGTGCATAAGTTGGGAACAACACTGGCACCACTTCGGTACAACTCTGGCAGAACTCTGGCACAACTCTGGCAGAACTCTGGCACAACTCTGGCAAATTTCTGGCAGAACTCTGGCACAACTCTGGCACAATTCTGGCACAACTCTGGCACATTTCTGGCCCAACACTGGCAGAAATCAGGCACAACTCTGGCACAACTATGGCACAACTTTGGCACAACCCTGGCTCAACTCTGGCAGAACTGTAGCACAACTCTAACACAACTCTGGCACAAATCTAGCACAACTCCGGCACAACTCTGGCACAACTCTGGCACAACTCTGGCACAGCTCTGCACAACTCTGGCACAACTCTGGCACAACTATGGCACAATTCTGGCACAACTATGGCACAACCCTGGCAGAACTCTGGCACAACTCTGGCACGACTCTGGCACAACTGTGGCACAACTCTGGCACAACTCTGGCACAACTCTCGCACAACTCTGGCACAAATCTGGCACAACTCTGGCACACCTCTGGCACAACTCTGGCACAGCTCTGCACAACTCTGGCACAACTCTGGCACAACTATGGCACAATTCTGGCACAACTATGGCACAACCCTGGCAGAACTCTGGCACAACTCTGGCACGACTCTGGCACAACTGTGGCACAACTCTGGCACAACTCTGGCACAACTCTCGCACAACTCTGGCACAAATCTGGCACAACTCTGGCACACCTCTGGCACAACTCTGGCACAGCTCTGCACAACTCTGGCACAACTCTGGCACAACTATGGCACAACTCTGGCACAACTCTGGCACAACTCTAGCACAACTCTGGCACAACTCTGGCACAACTCCGGCACTACTCCGGCACAACTCCGGCACAACTCTGGCACAAATCCAACACAACTCCGGCACAAATCTGGCACAACTCTGGCACGCCTCTGGCACAACTCTGGCACAACTCTGGCACAACTCTAACACAACTCTCGTACAACTCTCACACAACTCTGGCCCGACTTTGGCACAACTCTGGCACAACTCTGGCACAACTTTGGCACACCTGTGGCACAACTCTGGCACATCTCTGGCACAATTCTGGTACAATTCTGGCACAACTCTGGCACAACTCTGGCACAAATGTGGCACAACTCTGGCACAACTCTGGAACAACTCTGGCACAACTCTAATGCAACTCTGGAACAACTCTGGCACAACTCTGGCACAACTTTGGCACAACTCTGTCACAACTCTGGCACAACTCTGGCACAACTCTGGTACAACTCAGGCACAACTCTGGCATAATCCTGGCACAACTCTGGCACAACTTTGGCACAACTCTGGCACAACTCTGGCACAACTCTGGTACAACTCAGGCACAACTCTGGCATAATCCTGGCACAACTCTGGCACAATTTTGGCACACCTCTGGCACAACTCTGGCACAACTCTGGCATATTTCTGGTATCACTCTGGGATAAGTCTGGCACAACTGTGGCACAACTCTGGCACAACTCTGGCACGACTTTGGCACAACTTTGGCACAACTCTGGCACAACTCAAGCACAACTCTGGCACAACTCTGGCTAAACTCTGGCACAACTCTGGCATAACTCAGGCACAAATCTGGCACACCTCTGACACAACTATGGCACAACTATGGCACAATTATGGCACAATTTGTGCATCAATTTGGCACATTTCTGGCACGACTCTTGCACAAATCTCGCACGACTTCGGCACAACTCTGGCACAACTCTGGCACAACTCTGGCACAACTCTGGCACAACTCTGGCAAAACTCTGGTACAACTCTGGCACAACTCTGGCACAACTATGGCAAAGCTCTGGCACAACTCTGGCACAACTCTGGCACAATTATGGCACAATTCTGGCACAACTCTGGCGCAACACTGGCACAAATCTGGCACAACTCTAACAGAACTCTGGCACAACTTTGGCACAATTCTGGCACAACTCTGGCACAACTCTAAAACAACTCTTGCACAACTCTGGCACAACTCTGGCACAACTCTGGCACACCTGTGGCACAACTCTGGCACAAATCTGGCAAATCTCTGGCACAACTCTGACACTCTGGCAAAACTCTGGCACAACACTGGCACAACTCTGGCACAACTCTGGCACAACCCTGACAAAACTCTGGCATTACTCTGGTAAAAGTCTGGCACAACTCTGGCACAACTGGCACAAGTCTGGCACAACTGTGGCGCAACACTGGCACAAATACGGCACAACTCTAACACAACCCTGGCACAACTCTGGCACAACTCTGGCACAACTCTGGCACAACTCTGGCACAACTCTAGCACAACTCTGGGACAACTTTGGCTAAACTCTGGCACAACTCTGGTACAACGCAGGCACAACTCTGGCACACCTCTGCCACAACTATGGCACAACTATGGCACAATTATGGCACAATTTGTGCCTTACTTCGGCACAACTCTGGCACGACTTTGGCGCAACTCTGGCACAACTTCGGCACAACTCTGGAACAACTCTGGCACAACTCTGGCACAACTCTGGCACAACTTCAGCACAACTCTGGCACAACTCTGGCACAACACTGGCACAAGTCTGGCGCAACGCTGGCACAACACTGGCACAACTCTGGCAAAACTCTGGCACAACTCTTGCAAAACTCTGGCACAACTCTGGCACAACTCTGGAACAAATCTGGCACAACTCTGGCACAAATCTGGTACAATTCTGGCACAACTCTGGCACAACTCCAGCACAACTCTGGCACAACTCTGGCACAACTCTGGCACAACTCTGGCACAACTCTGGCACAACTCTGGCACAACTCTGGCACAACTCTGGCACAACTCTGGCACAAC
>SZWC01002753.1:113734-134262 GCA_023375785.1 Penium margaritaceum
TCTGGCACAACTCTGGCACAACTCTGGCACAACTCTTGCACAAATCCAGCACAACTCTGTCACAACTCTAGCACAACTCTGGCAAAAACTCCAACACAACTCTGGCACAACTCTGGCACAACTCTGACACGCCTCCGGCACAACTCTGGCACAACTCTGGCCCGTTAGTGGCGCAACTCTGGCACAACTCTGGCACAACTCTAACACAACTCTTGCACAACTCTGGCGCAACTCTGGCACGACTTTGGAAAAACTCTGAGACAACTCTGGCACAACTCTGGCATACCTGTGGCACAACCCTGGCATAACTCTGGCACATCTCTGGCACAATTCTGGCACAACTCTGGCACAACTCTGGCAAAAATCAGGCACAACTGTAGCAAAACTCTGGCACAACTCTGGTACACCTCTGGAACAACTCTAATACAACTCTGGCACAACTGTGTCACATCTCTGGCACAACTCTGGCACAACTCTTTCACAACTCTGGCACAACACTGGCACAGCTATGGCACTACTCAGGCACAACTCTGGCATAACCTTGGCACAACTCTGGCACAACTTTGGCACAACTCTGGCACAACTCTGGCACATTTCTGGCACAACTCTGGCACAACTTTGGTGCAACTCTGGCACAACTCTGGCATGACTTTGGCAAACCTCTGGCACAACTCTGGCACAACTCTAGCACAACTCTGGCACAACTATGGCTCAACTCTGGCATAACTCTGGCACAACTCAGGCACAACTCTGGCACACCTCTGCCAGAACTATGGCACAACTATGGCACAAGTATGGCACAAGATGTACATCACTTTGGCACAACTCTGGCACGACTCTGGCACAACTCTTGCACGACTTGGGTACAACTCTAGCACAACTCTGGCACAACTCTGGCACAACTCTTGCACAACTCTGGCACAATTCCGGAAAAACTCTGGCACAACTCTGGAAATACTTTGGAACAACTCTGGCAAACCTCTGGCACAAATATGGCACAACTCTGGCACAATTCTGGCACAACTCTGGCACAACTCTGGCGCAAAACTGGCACAAGTCTTGCACAACTCTAACACATCTCTGGCACAACTTTGGCACAACTCTGGCACAACTCTGGCACAACTCTGGCACAACTCTGGCACAACTCTAACACAACTCTGGCACAACTCTTGCACAACTCTGGCACAACTCTGGCACAACTCTGGCACAACTCTGGCACAACTCTGGCACAACTCTGGTACAACTCTGGCACAACTCTGGCACAACTCTGGCACCCCTGTCTTGCTCTAGTTGTCTTGGGCTTGCCGGAGTTGTCTTGGCCTTGCTCCAGTTATCTTGGGCTTGCCTCAGCTGTCTTGGCCTTGGTCCAGTTGTCTTGGCCTTGCTCCAGTTGTCTTGGCCTTGCTCCAGTTGTTGTGGGCTAACTCTAGTTGTCTTGGGCTTGCTCCAGTTGTCTTGGGCCTGCTCCAGTTGTTTTGGGCTTTCTCCAGTTGTCTTGGCCTTGCTCCAGTTGTCTTGGGCTTGCTCCAGCTGTCTTGGCCTTGCTCCACTTGTCTTGGCCTTTCTCCAGTTGTCTTGGCCTTGTGGAAGTTGTCTTGGCCCTGCTCCAGTTGTCTTGGGCCTGTTCCTGTTTTCGTGGGCGTGCTCCAGTTGTCGTGGCCTTGCTCCAGTTGTTTTAGGCATGCTCCAAGTGTCTTGGGCTTGCTCCAGTTCTCTTGGCCTTGCTCCATTTTTTGAAGGGTTTTGCTCCGGTTGTCTTGGGCTTTCTCCAGTTGTCTTGGGCTTGCTCTAGTTGTTTTTGCCTTCCTCCTGTTGTCTTAGGCTTGCTCCTGTTGTCTTGGCCTTGGTCCAGTTGTCTTGGCCTTGCTCCTGTTGTCTTGGGCTTGGTCCACTTGTCTTGGGCTAGCTCCAGTGGTCTTGGACTTGCTCCAGTTGTCCTGGGCTTGCTCCAGCTGTCCTGGGCTTGCTCCAGTTGTCCTGGCTTTGCTCCAGTTATCTTTAGCTTGCTCCAGTTACCTTTGGCCTGCTTCAGTTGTCTTAACCGTGCTCCAGCTGTCTATGACTTGCTCCAGTTGTCTTGGACTTGCTCCTGGTGTCTTGGACTAGCTCCAGTTGTCTTGGCCTTCCTGCAGTTGTCTTGGGCTTTCTCTAGTTGTCTTGGCCTTGCTCCAATTGTCTTAGGCTTTCTCCAGTTGTCTTTGGCTTGCCCCAGTTGGTTTGGGCTTGCTCTAGTTGTCTTGGGCTTGCCCGAGTTGTCTTGGCCTTGCTCCAGTTGTCTTGGCCTTCCTCCAGTTGTCTTGGCTTTGCTCCAGTTGTCGTGGGCTAACTCCAGTTGTCTTGGGTTTGCTCCAGTTGTCGTGGGCATGCTTCAGTTGTCTTGGGCTCGCTCCAGTTGTCTTGACCTTTCTCCAGTTGTCTTGGGCTTGCTCTAGTTGTCTTGGCCTTCATCCACTTGTCTTTGCCTTTCTCCAGTTGTCTTGAGCCTGTTCCAATTGTTCGGCTTGCTGCATTTGTTTTGGCCTTGCTCCAGTTGTCTTGGGCTTGATCCAGTTGTCTTGGGCTTGCTCCAGTTGTCTTGGCCTTGCCCCAGTTGTCTTAGGCTTGCTCCAGTTGCCTTTGGCCTGCTCCAGTTTTTGTAGCCTTGATCTAGCTGTCTTGGACTTGCTCAAGTTGTCTTCGGCTTGCTCTAGGTTTCTTTGGCTTGCTCTTGCTGTCTTGGCCTTTCCCCAGTTGTCTTGGCCTTGCTCCAGATTGTTCTGGGCCTGCTCCAGGTGTATTGGGCTTGCTCTAATTCTCTTGGCCTTGCTCCAGTTTTCCTTGGATTGCTCCAGTTGTCTTGGGCTTGCTCCAGTTGTCTTGGGCTTTCTTCAATTGTCTTGGCCTTGCTCCAGTTGTCTTATGCTTTCTCCAGTTGTCCTGGGCTTGCCCCGGTTGTCTTGGGCTTGCTCTAGTTATCTTCTGCTTGCCCTAGTTGTCCTGGCCTTGCTCCAGTTGTCTTGGGCTTGCTCCAGCTGTCTTGGCCTTGATCCAGTTGTTTTGGCCTTGCTCCAGTTGTCTTGGCATTGCTCCAGCTGTCGTGGCCTAACTCCAGTTTTCTTGGGCTTGCTCCAGTTGTCTTGGGCATGCTCCAGTTCTCTTGGGCTTTCTCTAGTTGTCTTGGCCTTTCTCCAGTTGTCGTGGGCTTACTCGAGCTGTCTTGGCCTTCCTCCACTTGTCTTGGCCTTGCTCCAGTTGTCTTGGCCTTGCGGAAGTTGTCTCGGCCTTGCTCCAGTTGTCTTGGGCCTGCTCCTGTTTTCGTGGGCTTACTCCAGTTGTCTTGGCCTTGCTCTAGTTGTTTTGGGCGTGCTCCAGGTGTCTTGGGCTTGCTCCAGTTCTCTTGGCCTTGCTCTAGTTTTTGAAGGGTTTTGCTCCAGTTGTATTGGGCTTTCTCCAGTTGTTTTGGGCTTGTTCTAGTTGTCCTGGCCTTCCTCCGGTTGTCTTAGGCTTGCTCCTGTTGGGCTTGGTCTACTTGCCTTGGGCTTGCTCCAGTTGTCTTGGGCTTGCTCCAGTTATCATGGCCTGTCTCCAGTTGTATCGGGCTTGCTCCAGTTGTCCTGGGCTTGCTGCAGTTGTCCTGGCTTTGCTCCAATTATCTTTAGCTTTCTTTAGTTACCTTTGACCTGCTCCAGTTGTCTTAGCCGTGCTCCAGCTGTCTAGGTCTTGCTCCAGTTGTCTTGGGCTTGATCCTGGTGTCTTGGACTAGCTCCAGTTGTCTTGGCCTTCCTGCAGTTGTCTTTGCCTTGCTCCAATTATTCCTGGCTTGCTCCAGGTGTTTTTGGCATGCTCCAGTTGTATTGGCCTTGCTCCAATTGTCTTAGGGTTTCTCCAGTTGTCTTGGGCGTGCCCCAGTTGTCTCGGGCTTGCTCTAGTTGTCTTGGACTTGCTCGAGTTGTCTTAGCCTTCCTCCATTTGTCCTGGCTTTGCACCAGTTGTCTTGGACTTGCTCTAGTTTACTTAGGCTGCTCCATTTGCATAAGGCTTGATGCACTTGTCTTGGGTTCGCTCCAGTTGTATTGGGCTCACTCCAGTTCTCTTGGCCTTTCTCCAGTATGCTTGGGCTTGCTCCAGTTGTCTTGGGCTTCCTCCAGCTGTCTTGGGCTTGCTCCAGTTGTCTTGAGCTTCCTCCAATTGTTCGGCTTGCTGCAGTTCTCTTGGCTTTGCTCCAGTTGTCTTGGGCTTGCTCTAGTTGTCTTGGGCTTGCTCCAGTTGTCTTGGCCTTGCCCCAATTGTCTTAGGCTTGCTCTAGTTGTCTTGGGCTTGCTGAAGTTGTCTTTGACCTGCTCCAGTTGTCTTGGGCTTTCTCAATTTGTCTTGGCCTTGCTCGAGTTGTCTTGGCTTGTTTGAGCTGTCTTGGCCTTGCTCCAGTTTTCTTGGCCTTGCTCCAGTTGTCTTGGCCTTCCTCTAGTTGTCTTGGCCTTGCTCCAGTTGTCCTGGGCCTGCTATAGTTTTATTGTGCTTGCTCCAGTTGTCATGGCCTTGCTCCAGTTGTTTTGGGCTTGCTCCAGGAGTCTTGGGCTTGCTCCAGTTCTCTTGGCCTTGCTCCAGTTTTCCTGGGCTTTCTCCAGTTTTCTTGGGCTTGCTCCACATGTCTTGGGCTTGCTCCAGTTCTCTCGGCCTTGCTCCAGTTGTCCTAGGCTTGCTCCAGTTCTCTTCGGATGGCCCCATTTGTCTTGGGCTTGCTCCAGTTATCTTGGGATTGTGTCAGTTGTCTTGGGCTTGCTTCAGTTGTCTTGGCCTTGCTCCAGTTGTCTTGTCCTTGCTCCGGTTGTCTTGGGCTTCCTCCAACAATCTTGGGCTTGCTCCAGTTGTCTTGGGCTTGCTCCAGTTGTCTTGGGCTTGCTCCAGTTGTCTTGGCCTTGCGCCAGTTGTATCAGGCTAGCTCTAGTTGTCTTGGGCTTGCTCTAGTTGTCCAAGCCTTGCTCCAGCTATCTTTGGCTTACTCCAGTTGCCTTTGACCTGGTCCAGGTTTCATAGCCTTGCTCTATCTGACTTGGACTTGCTCCAGTTGTCTTGGGCTTGCTCCAGGTGTCTTAGACTTTCTCTTGCTGTCTTGGCCTTCCCCCAGTTGTCTTGGCCTTGCTCCAGATTGTTTTGGCCTTGCTCCAGGTGTATTGAGCTTGGTCCAATACTCTTGGCCTTGCTCCAGTTTTCCCGGGCTTGCTCCAGTTGTCTTGGGCTTTCTCCAGCTGTCTTGGGCTTTCTCCAGTTGTCTTGGCCTTGCTCCAATTGTCTTGGGCCTTCTCCAATTGTCTTGGGCTTGCCCCAGTTGTCTTGGGCTTGCTGTAGTTGTCTTGGGCTTGCCCGAGTTGTCTTGGCATTGCTCCAGTTGTCTTGGGCTTGCTCCGGCTGTCTTGGCCTTGATCCAGTTGTCTTGGCCTTGCTCCAGTTGTCTTGGCCTTGCTCCAGTTGTCGTGGACTAACTCCAGTTATCTTAGGCTTGCTAAAGTTGTCTTGGGCCTGCTCCAGTTGTCTTGGGCTTCCTTGTCTTGGCCTTGCTCCTGATGTCTTGCGCTTGCTTGAGCTGTCTTGGCCTTGCTCCACTTGTCTTGGCCTTGCTCCAGTTGTCTTTGCCTTGCGGAAGTTGTCTTGGCCTTGCTCCAGTTATCTTGGGCCTGCTCCTGTTTTCGTGGGCGTGCTCCAGTTGTCTTGGCCTTGCTCCAGTTGTTTTGGGTGTGCTCCAGGTGTCTTGGACTTGCTCCAGTTCCCTTGGCCTCCCTCCAGTTCTGAAGGGTATTGCTCCAGTTGTCTTGGGCTTTCTCCAGTTGTATTGGGCTTGTTCTCGGTGTCCTGGCCTTCCTCCGGTTGTCTTAGGCTTGCTCCTGTTGTCTTGGCCTTGGTCCAATTGTCTTGGCCTTGCTTCGGTTGTCTTGGGCTTGCTCCACTTGTCTTGGGCTTGCTCCAGTTGTCTTGGGCTTGCTCCATTTTTCTTGGCCTTGCTCCAGTTGTCTCGGGCTTGCTCCAGTTGTCCTGGGCTTGCTCCAGTTGTCCTTGCTTTGCTCCAGTTATCTTTAGCTTGCTCCAGTTACCTTTGGCCTGCTCCAGTTGTCTTAGCCGTGCTCCAGCTGTCTAGGTCTTGCTCCAGTTGTCTTGGGCTTGTTCCTGGTGTCTTGGACTAGCTCCAGTTGTCTTGGCCTTCCTAGAGTTGTCTTGGCCTTGCTCCAATTTTTCTGGGCTTGCTCCAGGTGTTTTGGGCATGCTCCAGTTGTATTGGCCTTGCTCCAATTATCTTAGGCTTTCTCCAGTTGTCTTGGGCTTGCCCCAGTTGTCTCGGGCTTGCTCTAGTTGTCTTGGTCTTGCTCGAGCTGTCGTAGCCTTCCTCCATTTTTCCTAGCCTTGCTCTAGTTGTCTTGGACTTGCTCCATTTTACTTAGGCTGCTCCATTCGTCTAAGACTTGATGCAGTTTTCTTGGGCTCGCTCCAGTTGTCTTGGGCTCGCTCCAGTTGTCTTGGCCTTTCTCCAGTTTGCTTGGGCTTGCTCCAGTTGTCTTGGGGTTGCTCCAGTTGTCTTGGGCTTGCTCCAGTTGTCTCGAGCTTGCTCCAATTGTTCGGCTTGCTGCAGCTGTCTTGGCCTTGCTCCAGTTGTCTTGGGCTTGATCCAGTTGTCTTGGGCTTGCTCCAGTTGTCTTGGCCTTGCCCCAATTGTCTTAGGCTTGCTCTAGTTGTCTTGGGCTTGCTCAAGTTGTCTTTGAACTGCTCCAGTTGTCTTGGGCTTTCTCCAGTTGTCTTGGCCTTGCTCGAGTTGTCTTGGCTTGCTTGATCTGTCTTGGCCTTGCTCCAGTTGTCTTGGCCTTGCTCCAGTTGTCTTGGCCTTCCTCTAGTTGTCTTGGCCTTGCTCCAGTTGTCTTGGGCCTGCTATAGTTTTCTTGTTCTTGCTCCAGTTGTCATGGCCTTGCTCCAGTTGTTTTGGGCTTGCTCCAGGAGTCTTGGGATTTCTCCAGTTCTCTTGGCCTTGCTCCAGTTTTCCCGGTCTTGCTCCAGTTGTCTTGGGCTTGCTCCACATGTCTTGGGCTTGCTCCAGTTCTCTTGGCCTTGCTCCAGTTGTCCTAGGCTCGCTCCAGTTGTCTTTGGCTTGCCCCATTTGTCTTGGGCTTGCTCCAGTTATCTTGGGCTTGCGTCAGTTGTCTTGGGCTTGCTCCAGTTGTCTTGGCCTTGCTCCAGTTGTCTTGGCCTTGCTCCAGTTGTCTCGGGCTTGGTCCAATTATGTTGGGCTTGCTCCAGTTGTCTTGGGCTTGCTCCAGTTGTCTTGGGCTTTCCCCATTTTTCTTGGCCTTGCGCTAGTTGTATCAGGCTAGCTCTAGTTATCTTGGGCTTGCTCTAGTTGTACAAGCCTTTCTCCAGTTATCTTTGGCTTACTCCACTTGCCTTTGACCTTCTCCAGTTTTCGTAGCCTTGCTCCATCTGACTTGGACTTGCTCCAGTTGCCTTGGGCTTGCTCCAGGTGTCTTAGACTTGCTCTTGCTGTCTTGGCCTTCCCCCAGTTGTCTTGGCCTTGCTCCAGATTGTTCTGGGCTTGCTCCAGGCATATTAGGCTTGCTCCAATTCTCTTGGCCTTGCTTCAGTTTTCCTGGCCTTGCTCCAGTTGTCTTAGGCTTGCTCTAGTTGTCTTGGGCTTGCCCGAGTTGTCTTGGCCTTGCTCCAGTTATCTTGGGCTTGCTCCAGCTGTCTTGGCCTTTGTCCAGTTGTCTTGGCCTTGCTCCAGTTGTCTTGGCCTTGCTCCAGTTGTCGTGGGCTAACTCTAGTTGTCTTGGGCTTGCTCCAGTTTTCTTGGGCCTGCTCCAGTTGTCTTGGTCTTTCTCCAGTTGTCTTGGCCTTGCTCCAGTTGTCTTGGGCTTGCTCGAGCTGTCTTGGCCTTGCTCCACTTGTCTTGGCCTTGCTCCAGTTGTCTTGGCCTTGCGGAAGTTGTCTTGGCCTTCCTCCAGTTGTCTTGGGCCTGCTCCTGGTTTTGTGGGCGTGCTCCAGTTGTCGTGGCCTTGCTCCAGTTGTTTTGGGCATGCTCCAAGTGTCTTGGGCTTGCTCCAGTTCTCTTGGTCATGCTCCAGTTTTTGAAGGGTTTTTCTCCGGTTTTCTTGGGCTTTCTCCAGTTTTCTTGGGCTTGCTCTACTTGTCTTGGCCTTCCTCCTCTTGTCTTAGGCTTGCTCCTGTTTTCTTGGCCTTGGTCCAGTTGTCATGGCCTTGCTCCTGTTGTCTTGGGCTTGGTCCACTTGTCTTGGGCTTCCTCCAGTTGTCTTGGACTTGGTCCAGTTGTTTTGGCCTTGCTCCAGTTGTATCGGGCTTGCTCCAGTTGTCCTGGGCTTGCTCCAGTTGTCCTGGCTTTGCTCCAGTTATATTTAGCTTGCTCCAGTTACCTTTGGCCTGCTTCAGTTGTCTTAACCGTGCTCCAGCTGTCTATGACTTGCTGCAGTTGTCTTGGGCTTGCTCCTGGTGTCTTGGACTAGCTCCAGTTGTCTTGGCCTTCCTGCAGTTGTCTTGGGCTTTCTCCAGTTGTCTTGGCCTTGCTCCCATTGTCTTAGGCTTTCTCCAGTTGTCTTGGGCTTGCCCCAGCTGGTTTGGGCTTGCTCTAGTTTCCTTGGGCTTTCCTGAGTTGTCTTGGCCTTGCTCCAGTTGTCTTGGCCTTGCTCCAGTTGTTTTGGATTTGCTCCAGTTGTCGTGGGCTAACTCCAGTTGTCTTGGGCTTGCTCTAGTTGTCTTGGGCCTGATCTAGTTGTCTTGGGCTCGCTCCAGTTGTCTTGGCCTTTCTCCAGTTGTCTTGGGCTTGCTCTAGTTGTCTTGGCCTTCATCCACTTGTCTTGGCCTTTCTCCAGTTGTCTTGAGCCTGTTCCAATTGTTCGGCTTGCTGCAGTTGTTTTGGCCTTGCTCCAGTTGTC
This sequence comes from Penium margaritaceum, assembly GCA_023375785.1. NCBI lineage: Eukaryota > Viridiplantae > Streptophyta > Zygnematophyceae > Desmidiales > Peniaceae > Penium > Penium margaritaceum. The sequence continues at coordinate 122,638 of SZWC01002753.1, forward strand.
TTGGGCTTGCTCCAGTTGTCTTGGGCTTGCTCCAGTTGTCTCGGCCTTGCCCCAGTTGTCTTAGGCTTGCTCCAGTTGTCTTGGGCTTGCTCAATTTGTCTTTGCTTTCTTGAGCTGTCCTGGCCTTGCTCCAGTTGTCTTGGCCTTGCTCTGGTTGTCTTGGCCTTCCTCTAGTTGTCTTGCCCTTGCTCCAGTTTTCCTGGGCCTGCTCTAGTTGTCTTGGGATTACTCCAGTTGTCCTCGCCTTGCTCCAGTTGTTTTGGGCTTGCTCCAGGTGTCTTGGGCTTGCTCCAGTTCTCTTGGCCTTGCTCCAGTTTTCCGAAGCTTGCTCCGGTTGTCTTGGGCTTGCTCCACATGTATTGGGCTTGCACCAGTTCTCTTGGCCTTGCTCCAGTTGTCCTAGGCTCGCTCTAGTTGTCTTCGGCTTGCCCCATTTGTCTTGGGCTTGCTCAAGTTGTCTTGGGCTTGCGTCAGTTGTCTTGGGCTTACTCCAATTTTTTTGACCTTGCTCCAGTTGTCTTGGCCTTGCTCCAGTTGTCTTGGGCTTGGTCCAATTGTCTTGGGCTTGCTCTAGTTGTCTTGGGTTTGCTCCAGTTGTCTTGGGCTTGCCCCAGTTGTCTTGGCCTTGCTCCAGTTTTATCAGGCTTGCTCTAGTTGTCTTGGGCTTGCTCTTGTTGTCCTATCCATGCTCCAGTTATCTTTGGCTTACTCCAGTTGCCTTTGACCTGCTCTTGTTTTCATACCTTGCTCCAGCTATCTTGGACTTGCTCCAGTTGTCTTGGGCTTACTCCAGGTGTCTTAGACTTGCTCTTGCTGTCTTGGCCTTCCCCCAGTTGTCTTGGCCTTGCTCCAGATTGTTCAGGGCTTGCTACAGGTGTATTGGGCTTGCTCCAATTCTCTTGGCCTTGCTCCAGTTTTCCTGGGCTTGCTCTAGTTGTCTTGGGCTTTCTCCAGTTGTCTTGGGCTTTCTCCAGTTTTCTTGGCCTTGCTCCAATTGTCTTAGGCTTTCTCCAGTTGTATTGGGCTTTCCCCAGTTGTCTTGGGTTTGCTCTAATTGTCTTGGGCTTGCCCGAGTTGTCTTGGCCTTGCTCTAGTTGTCTTGGGCTTGCTCTGGATGTCTTGGCCTTGATCCAGTTGTCTTGGCCTTGCTCCTGTTGTCTTGGCCTTGCTCTAGTTGTCTTGGGCTAACTCCAGTTGTCTTAGGCTTGCTATAGTTGTCTTGGGCCTGCTCCAGTTGTCTTGGGCTTTCTCCAGTTGTCTTGGCCTTGCTCCAGTTGTCTTGGGCTTGCTCGAGCTGTCTTGGCCTTGCTCCACTTGTCTTGGCCTTGCTCCAGTTGTCTTGGCCTTGCGGAAGTTGTCTTGGCCTTGCTCCTGTTATCTTGTGCCTGCTCCTGTTTTCGTGGGCGTGGTCCAGTTGTCTTGGTCTTGCTCCTGTTGTTTTGGGCGTGCTCCAGGTGTCTTGGACTTGCTCCAGTTCCCTTGGCCTCCCTCCAGTGTTTGAAGGGTGTTTCTCCAGTTGTCTTGGGCTTTCTCCAGTTGTATTGGGCTTGTTCTCGGTGTCCTGGCCTTCCTCCGGTTGTCTTAGGCTTGCTCCTGTTGTCTTGGCTTTGCTCCAGTTGTCTTGGCCTTGCTCCTGTTTTATTGGGCTTGGTCCACTTGTCTTGGGCTTGCTCCAGTTGTCTTGGGCCTGCTCCAGTTATCTTGGCCTTGCTCTAGTTGTCTCGTGCTTGCTCCAGTTGTCCAGGACTTGCTCCAGTTGTCCTGGCTTTGCTCCAGTTATCTTTAGCTTGCTCCAGTTACCTTTGGCCTGCTCCAGTTGTCTTAGCCGTGCTCCAGCTGTATATGACTTGCTCCAGTTGTCTTGGGCTTGCTCCTGGTACCTTGGAGTAGCTCCAGTTGTCTTGGCCTTCCTGCAGTTGTCTTGGCCTTGCTCTAGTTGTTCTGGGCTTGCTCCAGGTGTTTTGGGCATGCTCCAGTTGTCTTGGCCTTGCTCGAATTGTCTTAGGCTTTATCCAGTTGTCTTGGGCTTGCCCCAGTTATCTCGGCTTGCTCTAGTTGTCTTGGACTTGCTTTAGTTGTCTTAGCCTTCCTGCATTTGTCTTGGCCTTGCTCCAGTTGTCTTGGACTTGCTCCAGTTTACTTAGGCTGCTCCAGTTGTCTAAGGCTTGGCGCAGTTGTCTTGGGCTCGCTCCAGTTGTCTTGGGCTTGCTCCAGTTGTCTTGGCCTCGTCCGGATTCTTGTGAACTTGGGGACGGGAGCGAACGTCTCATTGTAGTGTTTGCCTTTCTGCTGCGCGTACCCTTTTTCCACTAGCCGCGCCTCATACTTCTCCACCTTGCTGTCCTTGGCGAGTTTCACCTTGAACACCCACTTGGAGCTGATCACCTTCGCCCCCTCAGGCCGATCCACCAACTCCCAAGTGCCATTCTCAGCAAGGGACGCAAGTTCAGATTTTATTGCTTCGCCCTACTGCTGCCCGTGAGGTCGTGCAAGCGCCTCTTGCAAAGTTGTCAGCTCCGTTGCGGCTGCCATCATGCACCGTGCCATGCCAACCCAGCGGCATGTGCTTGCGTCATACCGCTTCGCCACATTTCATTGCCTCCGGCTGCGACACGGCGACCTTGGCGACTCCGGCTGCTGGTCCTACTGCTGCTCTGCTGCAATATTGTCCTCGGTTGCGGGCTCCTCCACATCGGCTGCTGCGTCCTGCGCTTCAGTGGCACCTGCACTTGCTGCCTTGCCCTGCTGCGCTTCAGCACCGTCATCCTCCGAGGCATCGACCTCTGCAGCCGCCGGCTCCTCCTCATGTTCAAGAAGTTGAAACCACTCCCCCTGCTTTGGTGAGTGCGCTGCGTCGATTTTGTTGCTGCTGCAGTAGCTCTTCTGCTCATCAAACGTGACGTCGCGGCTGGTGATGATGTCCTGCGTCCATGGATCAAAGAGGCGGTACGCCTTGAGCTCACTCTCGTACCCGATGAACGCGTACGCCTTTGCATGCGGGTCCAGTTTGGAGTCTTTTCTTTTTGCATCATGCACCAACGTGTGCGCCTTGCACCCGAACGCCTTCAGGTGCGCCATGCTTGGTTTGCGTCCGCTCCAAGCCTCCTACAGCGTCTTCCAGCCGCCTTTCCCCTTCAGCACTGCCGTTGGTGTGAGGTTGGTGATGTAGCACGCCGTACTCACGGCCACGGCCCACAGGCTCCGTGGCAGTTTAGCGTCCATGAGCATCGTCCGTGCCATGGTGAGTAGCATCTGGCTTGCACGCTCTGCCACTCCATTTGACTGAGGCGTGTACGGAGTGGTCGGCTGCCACTCAATCCCCTGCTCATTCAGCCACCCTCCGCAGCCCACATACTCGCCGCCATTGTTGCTGAGTAGTGCTCTGACCTTGCGGCCAGTCTGCCTCTCCACCGCCGCGACATACTTCTTCAGCCTGTCCAGTACATCGCTCTTCCGCTTCATGAAGTAGACGTAGAGTTTTTTTGCTGCAATCATCGATGAAGGTGACGAATTACCGCGCGTCCCCAATGGACGGCGTCTTGATTGGTCCACACACATCACTGTGCACAACCTCGAGCAGGTTCTCGGCCCGCCACTGTCCTTCTTCAAACGGCTTGCGCTTTGCCTTGTCCACGATGCAAGGCTCGTACTTGTGCTCTACGGAATCTGCTGTTGTGTCTGCTGTACCAGTGATGTTGAGGCCGCGAACCATGTCGCGCTTTGCCATCTCTTGCACGACTGTGGACAACGAGTGCCCCAGCCGCCGATGCCACAGCTGCAGGTCTGCTCCCTCGCCTTTAGCAAGGTTGACGATGCGTGCTTGTGGGTCCGCTGCGTCTGCTGCTGAGGGGATGACTTTTGTCTCAACGATGTAGAGACCTCCCTTGCGCTTTGCTTCGAGCACAACCTCGCCACCGCCGTCCATCCGCACGACTACACCTTTCATGCGGAAGAGCACTTCATACCCCTTGTCTGTCAAGCGGCTCACACTCAAAATGTCAGCCAGGCCGGGGACATGTTGCACGTTTTGGATAACACAATGCACCTTTTTACCACCAACCACCACCTCTACGTCCACATCACCTTGGCCGGCCGCAGGTTTGACCTTGTCGTTGGCGGTCACCATGGATTTTGTAGGCTTGGTGTAGTTGATGAACCCCACCTTCTCGACTTGAGTATGCTCCTCCGCACCTGAGTCGAGGCACCGTCGGTTGGCCCCCTTCAGGTCGTGGTTCCTTGTACCGTTGAGGAGAGCCTTCTTGCCTTTGGCGCCTTTGCCGCCGGCATGCGCCTCCTTCGGACACTCCTTTGCCCAATGGCCCTCCTTGCCAGAGTTATGGCATGTACCCTTCTCGGCGCCCTTCTTGCCGCCGCCCTTACCGCCGCCTTGCTTGCCGCTGCTGCTACCACCCTGCGTTTTGGTGACCAGGGCAGTTGAGGATGACGAGGTCTCGCCACCGCTCCGACGATGCACCTCGTTGCGGATGTACTCAGCGATTGTGTCGTAGGTGAGTTTATTCTCCTCCCAACCTCCCAGCACGGCGATGAGAGGTCCCCAACTGTCGGGTAGAGCCATGAGGAGCGCCATCGCGTGCATCTTTGTGTCAATCTTCCACCCCACATCATTGCATTGTGAGGCAAGAGACTCGATCTTCTGCATGGTAGAAATGACATCCTCACCCTCCTCGATCTTCACCGTCAAGAGTCGCTTCATTGCGAAGATCTTGTTGGCTAGGGATGTTGATTGGTGAATGGAGCAGAGCTTATTCCACGCGTCAGCTGCCAGCTTGCAGCCATGGATATAGCCCCACTGAGATTCATGTAACGCCGACAAGAGGAGCATCAGTGCCTCCGTGTTCTTCGTCGCGAAGGCCGTCTTCTCCTCGTCCGTTGCGCTCGCATCTTGAACCTCCGTGCCCTTCATAAGCTCCAGCAGTCCCTTGTGTGCGAGGTAGATCTCAAAATGCCACCGCCACAGCCCGAATCTAGGGCCGCCCATGTACTTTTGGATGGGCGAGGACTCTTGCTTCTGCGCCATGATCAACTTCTGCGAGGGACAGTCTCAAAGTGCAACGGCGACGTCGCCTAGAGCGACACTCCCGTGCGTTACGGAAGCCGTGAACGTCTTGGTAGGCAGGTCAGGGCTGTGGATCCATAACCCTTTGTCAGGAATGCTGTCCTGGTGTGCCCTGAACTGCCTAAGTGTGCACGGCTACTGAGTACAAAGAGACTTCCAAGGGAGGTGCGTGCTTTGGGTCGCCACAACACCAAGTGAGCATAATTCTGGCAGAATGCAGATTGCGGAAACTGAGAAAGGCTGGGAATTGTTAATGGTTAATTCTTTTGGTGAGATTACATCAGATTCTTATAGCTTGCACTCTAATCTTTCCAACGCATCCAAGGACGCCCAAAATGGAATAGTAGAGCCCCTGCTACGGTCATCGAAGTAACCCTTGGTGGAGTCGCCCATCATACCTTGCACGCTAGGCAACGGGAGGCGCTTCGACGATGACCCGTCGCAGCGCCTTTCCTTGCCCAGAAGTCAAGCAGAAGTTCACCCTGGTCAAGGAGGTCCCCCTGGTCACTTATTTCATGCCCCTGGTGCATTTGGAGCTTGTTGGACACGAACTCTGACCACCACGGTAGAATAATCCCGTCACCAATGACGGAGACCCAGATTCCACCCGCCGACCACCCGAACTTCGGATGGGGCTAACTTTCTGAATCATCAACCAAATTGAGCAGCTGAAAGCTTGAAACCACATGGAAAAATCTGTCAGAACCTGAATCCGACAACAATACTTCCTCGGACTGAACTTCGGAAAATGCACCAAGACGTCCGGTGCAAGTCCACGAGTTCTGCTCTGCACCCAATGGCCATAAGCGAAACGTACAATAACAAGCGAAGAACCAAGGCCGTTGGAACAACATGCGAACATACTCGCGACGCGTCCGGCTAGCGTTAAGAAGCTGTTCTCACTGCTGGTTTGTCCTGTTCTGAGCTGTATATACAGAGGATGTTCATTCCCTCTCAAGATAACCAGAACAGTTCTGCCCATCCTGTTCCCTCCTTGGTTCCGCGGCTTCGCCGCCGTGTCTTCGCTCTGCCCGTCCCTCGCATTTCCTGCCTACGTCAACTCTCAACGCTTCGCTCCGTCACTCTCGCTCCTTCGCTCAGCTCTCACGCTCCGCCAACCATCACTCCCTTCGCCAGCACTCTCTCTCTCACATCAACCTGTCTATCTCTGCTACCTCGCATCTCAGCCTCTATCAGCTCCCGCGACTAACTCCTCAGATCGCTCTTGTCTACGTCACTTTGCTGACGTACACTTGCATACTCCGATGCTTCTGCTTGCTTCTGCTGCCGCTGTTGTCGTGCCTGCATTCTTCTGACATGGTATCAGAGCTTCAGGCAACACGACCTGGAGTCCCGTGACCGCGTCATCGCTCTGCCGTCATCCTTGCCTCATTGCCTTGATTCACATTCTCCTGCCGCTGCTACCGCCATCTCGCGCCTCGCCGCTTCGTCCACAGCTGACATCAGGAGCTCTGCCTGACGAGTTCTCCACGCTGAAGAAACGCCTTGTCATCCTGAGGAGGCCCTGCGCCCATTTCCGCGCCCGTGGCTAACAACTGGTGACGAGTCGCCCACATCAGCCGCAAGCAACTCTCGAGCCGCCGCCTGCCGTCAACTACCAAGAAGCTTCCTGCCGCCTCCCGTCCGCCGCCACCACTTCGCATCTGCCTCCGCTGACATCTCCTCGCTTTCATCATACCTCAACAGCTTCATCTGCTCCTTCCTCACCGCCATCTTCATCTTGCCCGCATCTGTCGTCTCGAGTCGCCTTCTCGCTTCGCCTCCTCGCCTCGTTAGCAGCTGCAGCCAAAACTGCCGCTGTCACGATATCGGACACCACCAGTCTTCCTGCTCCCATTTCCGAGCCAACTGGGGAACAAGCCGTCACTCTCCTGGCATCAGCAGTCTAGTGTTCTTGCCCGCTATCTGACTCCCTCTATCGCAACCAACTCCTTCCAGCTGTCAGGATATCGGACACCACCAGTCTTCCTGCTCCCACTTCCGAGCCAACTGGGGAACAAGCCGTCACTCTCCTGAATGCAGAAGGAGTAGTTGCAACGTTCTGCCTCCACCTGCCGCGCCGCGTCTCATCTCCGCTCCCTTCGCTCGCGTCGCTCTCTGCCTCTCGTCTCCTCCAGCCTTCGGCCTTTGTCTTCATTCGCCTCCATCATCCCTCCTCCTCCTCGCTCCAGTTTTCTCTGCTTCATCAGCCACCCGTTCCTGCCTCATCTCTGTCTCTCCATCATCAACATCATCCACACCGCCTCCGCATTTATCTTCATGTCATCATCAGTATCCTCCGCACCGCTCTTCCATCGAATCATCAGTATCAGCATCATCAGCATCACTTTATCGCGAACGTGGTTCCGCCCCTGCGCCCACTCATCAATAAATCGATTCCTCCGTTTCCGCAATCGCTTCCATCTCGGCACAAGGATCCGCCCGGTCGCATCGCCTTTTTCCACGACGACCTGCACCCACGCCGTAACTTCGCAGCGCATGTGGTTCCGCCCCTGCGCCCACTCATCAATCAATCGTTTCCTCCATCTCCGCGTCGTTTTAGCTCGGCACAAGGATCCGCCCGGTCGAATCGCCTTTTCCGCGACGACCTGCGCCCACGCCGTACCCTCCTTCAGCGCACGTGGTTTCGCCCCTGCGCCCACTCATCCATCAATCGCTTCCTCTGCTTCCACAAATCGTCTTCTGCCCGGCACAAGGATCCGCCCGGTTGCATCGCTCGAAGTCGCGAAGACTTGCGCCCAAGCCAAAACTTCCATCAGCGCACGCGGTTCGCCCCTGCGCCCACTCCATCATCAATCGTTCCTTCGCCATCATCCGCCTCCATCACTCACTCGGCACACGGATCCGCCCGGTCGCATCGCCTTTTTCCGCGACGACCTGCGCCCTAGTCGAAACTCCCTGCCGTGCACGCGATTCGCCCCCGCATCCACTTCATCATCAATCATTCCTCCATCATCCACGACAGTCTCTGCTCAACACAAGATCTGCCCTTTTTCGGACTCACAGTCTTGCAACAACAGCTCCTCCTTGCCCACAACTTCCTCACCTACATCAGCTCAAGAACCTCATCACAATCATCAATGGGAAATCCTTGGGCATACTGTCCATTCTTGGCTGAAGATGGCCAAAACATTCTTCTGTGGACAAGAAGCATATGGTCCACAGGAAAAATCGTCTCAATTCGAGGATATGGCTTCTGCGACCTCTTCCAAGCAAGCTTCGAACACCTTCAAACTACGCACACATCTCCCTCAGCACTTAACGCAGCAACCACCTCAGCCTGGGATCAACTGAAAACCATCATGCACCCATCCTACCACACCCTAGTGGAGGAAGCAAGCAGCGCACCTGACCTCTGGTACAGGTTGCTACAAACTGCATGGGAAAGACAACACATCTCCTCAACAACTCTCATTGTAACGGCTCTCCCTCCAATCCACTTGGACAAGCTGTACTACAGGCCCCCTGGCCATGATCCCACACAACCCACAAGAGAGTCCACCAATTTGGGAACCTGGCAACGTGCGGCCTACTCACAGCTGAAGCCTTATCTACTTCATGGATTCGCCATCACCAACAGACTGCTAGACGAACAGAAGTACCTTGGGAAGGTCTGCAGCACTGGTGAATTCACAAGAAAGCATGAGTCCTTCAACAGAGATATGCGGGAAGGACTGAAAGAACTCATTGAACCTGACCTGCATCCTCTGCTGACAAGGGAACCCGACAACCTTGCTGGGATGTGGAGGTAGCTGATCTACCACTGTGGAGGCTACGTGCCACCTCGCCAAAACTACATCTACCAACAGCGAGCAACAATGATAGCTCCACCGATAAGGCACGTCGCCATCAGATCAGCTCCAATTGAACAACGCATCACTGTGTCGGATTCACGGGGGGTGTCAGAACCTGAATCCGACAACAATACTTCCTCGGACTGAACTTCGGAAAATGCACCAAGACGTCCGGTGCAAGTCCACGAGTTCTGCTCCGCACCCAACGGCCATAAGCGAAACGTACAATAACAAGCGAAGAACCAAGGCCGTTGGAACAACATGCAAACATACTCGCGACGCGTCCGGCTAGCGTTAAGAAGCCATTCTCACTGCTGGTTTGTCCTGTTCTGAGCTGTATATACAGAGGATGTTCATTCCCTCTCAAGATAACCAGAACAGTACTGCCCATCCTGTTCCCCCCTTGGTTCCGCGGCTTCGCCGCCGTGTCTTCGCTCTGCCCGTCCCTCGCATTTCCTGCCTTCGTCAACTCTCAACGCTTCGCTCCGTCACTCTCGCTCCTTCGCTCAGCTCTCATGCTCCGCCAACCATCACTCCCTTCGCCAGCACTCTCTCTCTCACATCAACCTGTCTATCTCTGCTACCTCGCATCTCAGCCTCTATCAGCTCCCACGACTAACTCCTCGGATCGCTCTTGTCTACGTCACTTTGCTGACGTACACTTGCATGCTCCGATGCTTCTGCTTACTTCTGCTGCCGCTGTTCTCGTGCCTGCATTCTTCTGACAAAATCGAGGGAGTCCAAATCTACAATCAGATCAGACATCCAACCCCTCTCAAGTGGCTGAACCAGGAAAACGGTAAACGGCATCCATGGCAGGGACGATTTTTAACACCTATGGTGTATCTCATGCGCCTATGGTGTATCTCATGCGCCTAAGGTGTATCTCATGTGCCTATGGTGTATCGCATGTGCCTATGGTGTATCTCATGTGGCTATGGCGTATCTCATGTGCCTATGATGTATCTCATGTGCCCATGGTGTATCCCATGCGCATATGGTGTATCTCATGTGCCTATGGTATATGTCATGTGCGTATGACATATCTCATGCGCATATGGTGTATCTCATGTGTGCTATGGTGTATCTCATGCGCCTATGGTGTAACGCATGCACATATGGTGTATCTCATGTGCCTATGGTGTATCGCATGCGCCTACGGTGTATCTAATGTGCCTATGGTGTATCTCATGCGCCCATGGTGTATCTCATGCACCTATGGTGTATCTCATGTGCCCATGGTATATCTCATGCACCTATGGTGTATCTCATGTGCCTCTGGTGTATCTCATATGCCTATGGTGTATCTCATGTGCCTATGTTGTATCTCGTGTATCTGTGGTGTATCTCACGTGCCTACGGTGTATCCCATGTGTTTATGGTGAATATCATGTGCCTATGGTGTATCTCATGTGTGCTATGGTGTATCTCATATGCCTACGGTGTATCTCATGTGCCTATGGTGTATCGGATGTGTCTATGGTGTATCTCATGTGCATATGGTATATCTCATATGCATATGGTGTATCTCATGTGACTATGATGTATCTCATGCGCCTATGGTATATCTCATGCGCCTATGGTGTATCTCATGCACCTATGGTGTATTTCATGCGCCTATGGTGTATCTCATGCACCTGTGGTCTATCTCACGCGCATATGGTGTATCTCATGAGTTTATGGTGTATCTCATGCGCCTATGGTGCATCTCATGTGCATATGGTGTATCTATTGTGCCTATGGTGTATCTCATGCGCCTATGGTATATCTCATGCGCCTATGGTGTATCTCATACGCATATGGTTCATCTCATGCGCCTATGGTATATCTCATGCGCCTATGGAATATCTCATGCGCCTATGATGTATCTCATATTCATATGGTGTATCTCATGTGCCTATGGAGTATCTCATGTGCCTATGGTGTATGTCATGCACCTATGGTGTATCTCATGCGCCTATGGTGTATCTCATGTGCCTATGGTGTATCTCATGTGCCTATGGTGTATCTCATGCGCCTATGGTATATCTCATGTGCCTATGGTATATCTCATGTGCCTATGGTGTATCTCATGTGCCTATGGTATATCTCATGCGCCTATGGTGAATCTCATGCCCCTATGGTGTATGTCATGTGCCTACGGTGTATCTCATGTGCATATGGCATATCTCATGTACCTATGGTGTATCTCATGTACCTATGGTGTATCTCATGTGCTCATGGTATATCTCATGCGCCTATGGTGTATCTCATGTGCCTATGGTGTATCTCATGTGCCTATGGGTTATTTCATGTACCTATGGTGTATCTCATGTGCCTTTGGTGTATCTCATACGCCTATGGTGTACCTCATGTGCCTTTGGTGTATCTCATGTGCCTACTGTCAACCGGCCTGAGGCAAACGGACTAGAAAACAGGGCCGACACAATAGCACCTGCCGTCCGCTCCTAGCATTTCAGCTAGGAGAAGATATCACCCTCAGGATCACGGTTCCACACTGAGCAGTTCCTAGGCAATCACTTGCTAGCAACTGTGTCCACTTAACACTTGGTCACTTTCGCGCGAGGTGCTAGTCAAAGACTAACTCCTGGGGCTTAGACCAACCAGTGTCTTCTTTATACTGTTCCTTAGTTGGACAACTCTGTGAGGAGCATCTAAGGCCAGATTGTGTAACTAGAATGAGGAATGAGCCTGGTACATATAGTCCTAGGCCTGGCTTCTAAGGTGTGTGGG
>SZWC01002753.1:138821-179034 GCA_023375785.1 Penium margaritaceum
GCACCTGGAGAGAGCGTACCAGAGTTGAGCGAAGCGTGCCTTACAACTGGTCAGTGTGGGCCCATAACCCTTTGTCAACCGGCCTGAGGCAAACGGACTAGAAAACAGGGCCGACACAATAGCACCTGCCGTCCGCTCCTAGCATTTCAGCTAGGAGAAGATATCACCCTCAGGATCACGGTTCCACACTGAGCAGTTCCTAGGCAATCACTTGCTAGCAACTGTGTCCACTTAACACTTGGTCACTTTCGCGCGAGGTGCTAGTCAAAGACTAACTCCTGGGGCTTAGACCAACCAGTGTCTTCTTTATACTGTTCCTTAGTTGGACAACTCTGTGAGGAGCATCTAAGGCCAGATTGTGTAATTAGAATGAGGAATGAGCCTGGTACATATAGTCCTAGGCCTGGCTTCTAAGGTGTGTGGGCAGTGACACTTTTGGGATGGTCACTCCAAACCACCTCACCAGTCCGCCAATTGGCGCATCCACTGACCGCCAAGTGGCGCACTCTCCTCATGCATGGAGAAATGTCTAAGAAACTTCCCCTGTGCTAGAAGGTCAAAAAACCTCCTGCGCACATCAAGGCTCGATCGCAGGACCTGTTGTCCCTAAGTCCAACATGCTATCCGTTGCGCTACACTTCTGGTGTCTCGCTTGGACTTGCACCACGAACAAGGTTTGGGGGACTTACTCCAAGGGAGCAGTGCATGCCCAACCTGTCCGTCAACCCATAGCAGTGGCCATGGGGCATAGAAGAACAACACCTATGGTGTATCTCATGTGCCTATGGTGTATCTCATGTGCCTATGGTGTATCTCATGTGCCTATGGTGTATCTGATGCACCTATGGTGTATGTCATGCACCTATGGTGTATCTCATGCGCCTATGGTGTATCTCATGTGCTTATGGTGTATCTCATGTGCCTATGGTGTATCGCATGCACCTATGGTGTATCTCATGTGCATATGGTGTATCTCATGCGCCTATGGTGTATCTCATGTGCCTACGGTGTATCGCGTGTGCCTATGGTGTATCTCATGTGCCTATGGTGTATCTCATGTGCCTATGGCGCATCTCATGTGCCTATGGTGTATCTCATGCGCCTATGGTGTATCTCATGCGCCTATGATATGTATCATGTGCCTATGGTGTATCTCATGTGCCTATGGTGTGTCTCATCAGCCTATGGTGTATCTCATGTGCCTATGGTGTATCTGATATGCCTATGGTGTATCTCATGCGCCTATGATATATATCATGTGCCTATGGTGTATCTCATGTGCCTATGGTGTATCTCATCAGCCTATGGTGTATCTCATGTGCCTATGGTGTCTCTGATGTGCCTATGGTGTATCGTATGCGCCTATGATTTATCTCATGTGCGTATGCTGTATCTCATGTATCTATGGTGCATATCACGTGCATATGGTGTATCTCATGTGCATATGGTGTATGGCATGTGCCCATGGTGTATCTCATGTGCCTATGTCGTATCTCATGTGCCTATGGTGTATCTCATGTGCCTATGGTGTTTCTCATGCGCCTATGGTGTATCTTATGTGCCTGTGGTGTATGTCATGTGCCTGTGGTGTATCTCATGCGGATATTGTGTATCTCATGTATGATATGGTGTATCTCATGCGCCAATGGTGTATCTCATGCACCTGTGGTGTATCTCATGCTCCTATGGTGTATCTCATGTGCCTATGGCGTATCTCATGCGCCTATGGTGTATCTCATGTGCCTATGGTGTATCTCATGTGCCTATGGTGTATCTCATGTGCGATATGGTATATCTCATGTTATTATGGTGTATCTCATGTGCCTATGGTGTATCTCATGTGCCTATGGTGTATCTCATGTGCCTATGGTCTATTTGATGTGCCTATGGTGTTTCTCATGTGCCTATGGTGTATCTCATGCTCCTATGATGTATCTCATGCGCCTATGGTATATCTCATGCGCCTATGGTGTATTTCATGCGCCTATAGTGTATTTCATGCGCCCATGGTGTATCGCATGTGCCTATGGAGTATCACATGCGCCTATGGTGTATCTCATGTGTCTATGGTATATCTCATGCGCCTCTGGTGTATCTCATGTACCTATGCTGTATCTAATGTGCATATGGTACATCTCATATGCCTATGGCGTGTCTCATGCGCCTGTGGTGTATCTCATACTCCTATGGTATATCTCATGTACCTATGGTGTATCGCATGCGCATATGATGTATTTCATGCGCATATGGTGTAACTCATGCGCCTATGGTGTATCGCATGGGCATATGATGTATCTCATGCGTCTATGGTGTATCGCATGCACCCATGGTGTATCTAATGTACCTATGGTGTATCTAATGTGCCTATGGTTTATCTCATATGCCTATGGTGTATCTCATGCGCCTATGGTGTATCTCATGCGCCTATGGTGTATCTTATGTGCCAATGGTGTATCTCATGTGCCTATGACATATCTCATGCACCTATGGTGTATCGCATGTTCCTTTGGTGTATCGCATGCACATATGGTGTATCGCATGTGCCTATGGTGTATATCATGTGGCTACGGTGTATCTCATGTGCATGTGGTGTATCTCATGTGTGTTGTGGTGTATCTCATGTGCCTATGGTATATCTCATATGCATATGGTGTATCTCATGCTCGAATGGTGTATCTCATGTGCCTATGGTATATCTCATGCGCCTATGGTGTACCTCATGTGCCTATGGTGTATCTCATGTGCCTATGGTGTATCTCATGTGTGCTATGGTGTATCTCGTGTGCCTATGGTGTATCTCATGTGCCTATGGTGTATCTCATGCGCCTATGGTATATCTCATGTGCCTGTGGTTTATCTCATGTTCGTATGGTGTATCTCATGTGCCTATGGTATATCTCATGTGCCTATGGTGTACCTCATGTGCCTATGGTGTATCTCATGCGCCTATGGTGTACCTGATGTGACTATGGAATATCTCATGCGCACATGGTGGATCTCATATGCCTATGGTTTATCTCATGTATCTCTGGTGTATCGCACGTGCCTACGGTGTATCTCATGTGGCTATGGTGTATGGCATGTGCCTATGGTGCATCTTATGTGCATATGGTGTATCTCATATGCCTATGGTGTATCTCATGTGCCTATGATGTATCTCATACGCCTATGGTATATATCATGCACCTATGGGGTATCTCATGTGCCTAGGGTATATCTAATGTGCCTATGGTGTATCTCATGCACCTATGGTGTATCGCATGCGCCTGTGGTATATCGCATGTACCTATGGTGTATCTCATGCTCCTATGGTGTATCTCATGCGCCTATGGTGTATCTAATGTGCCTATGGTGTATCTTATACACCTATGGTGTATCTCATGCACCTGTGGTATATCTCATGTGCCTATGGTTTATCTCATGTGCCTATGGTGTGTCTCATGTGCCTATGGTGTATGTCATGCACCTATGGATTATATCATGCGCCTATGGTGTGTCGCATGCGCCTATGGTGTATCTCATATGCATATGGTGTATCTCATGCACCTATGGTGTATCTCATGTGCCTATGGTGTATCGCATGCGTCTATGGTGTATCTCATGTGCCTATGGTGTATCTCATGCGCCTGTGGTGTATGTCATGTGCCTATGGTGTATCTCATGCGCCTATGGTGTATCTCATGTGTCTATGATGTATATCATGTGCCTATGGTGTATCTCATGCGCGTATGGTGTATCGCATGCGCCTATGTTGTATCGCATGTGCCTATGGTGTATCTCATGCACCTATGGTGTATCTCATGTGCCTATGGTGTATCTCATGTCCCTATGGTGTATCTCATGCGCCTATGGTGTATATCATGCGCTTATGGTGTATCTCATGTGCCTATGGTGTATTTCATCAGCCTATGGTGTATCTTATGTGCCTATGGTGTATCTCATGTGCCTATGGTGTATCTCATGCGCCTATGATGTATCTCATGCGCCTATGCTCTATCTCATGTGCCTATGGTGCGTCTCATGTGCCTATGATGTATCTCATGTACATATGGTGTATCTCATGTGCCCATGGCGTATCTCATGTGCCTATGGCATATCTCATGTGCCTATGGTGTATCTCATGTGCCTATGGTGTTTCTCATGTACATATGGTGTATCTCATGTTCCTATGGTGTATGTCATGTGCCTATGGTGTATCTCATGTGCATATTGTGTATCTCATGTGTGATATGGTGTATCTCATGCATCAATGGTGCATCTCATGCGCCTGTGGTGTATCTCATGCTCCTATGGTGTATCGCATGTGCCTATGGTGTATCTTATGCGCCTATGGTGTATCTCATGTGCCTATGGTGTATCTCATGTCCCTATGGTGTATCTCATGTCCCTATGGTGTATCTCACGTACCTATGGTGTATCTCATATGCCTATGGTGTATCTCATACGCCTATGATGTATCTCATGTGCCCATCGTGTATCTCATGTACATATGGTGTATGTCATACGCCTTTGGTGTATTTCATGCACCCATGGTGTATCGTATGTGCCTATGGAGTATCGCATGCGTCTATAGTGTATCGCAGGCCTCTATGGTATATCTCATGCGCCTCTGGTGTATCTCATGGGACTATGGTGTATCTAATGTGCATATGGTATATCTCATGTGCCTATGGTGTATCTCATGTGCCTTTGGTGTATCTCATGTGCCTATGGTGTATCCCATGTGCTTATGGTGTAGCTCATGTGTCTATGGTGTATCTCATGCCCCTTTGGTGTATCTCATAAACCTATGGTATATCTCATGCGCCTATGGTGTATCTCATGCGCCTATGATGTATTTCATGCGCCTATGGTGTATCGCATGCACCTATGGTGTATTGCATGTGCCTATGGTGTATCTCCTGCGTGTATGGTGTATCGCATGCGCCCATGGTGTATCTCATGTGCCTATGGTGTATCTAATGTGCCTATGGTGTATCTCATGCGCCTATGGTGTATCCCATGCGCCTACGGTGTACCTCATGTGCATATGGTGTATCTCATGTGCCTATGGTGTATCTCATGTGCCTATGATGTATCTCATGCGCCTATGGTGTATCTCATGTGCCTATGGTGTATCTTATGTGTGCTATGGTGTATCTCATGTACCTATGGTGTATCTCATCTGCCTACGGTATAGCTCATGTGCTTTTGGTGTATCTCATGTGCCTATGGCATATCTCATGTGCCTGTGGTACATCTCATGTGCCTATAGTGTATCTCATGTGCCTATGGTGTATGTTATATGCCTATGGTGTATCTCATGTGCGTATGGAATATCTCATGCACCTATGGTGTATGTCATGTGCCGATGGTTTATCTCATGTATCTATGGTATATCTCACGTGCCTACGGTGTATCTTATGTGGCTATGGTGTATCTCATGTGCCTACGGTGCATCTCATGTACATATGGTGTATCTCATATGCCTATGGTGTATCCCATGCGCCTTTGATGTATCTCGTACGCCTATTGTTTATCTCATGTACCTATGCTGTATCTCATGCGCCCATGGTATATCTCATGCGCCTTTGGTGTATCATGCACCTATGGTGTATCTCATGTGCCTATGGTATATCCCGTGAATCTATGGTGTATCTCATGCACTTGTGGTGTGTCTCATGTGCCTATGGTGTATGGCACGCACCTATGGTGTATATCATGTGCCTATGGTGTGTCGTATGCGCCTATGGTATATCTCATACGCCTATGGTGTATTGCATGCACCTATGGTGTATCCCATATGCCTACTGTGTATCTCATGCGCCTATGGTGTATCTCATGTGCCTAAGGTGTATCTCATGTGCCTATGGTTTATCTCATGTGCCTATGGTGTATCTCATGCGCCTATGGTGTATGTCATGTGCCTATGGTGTATCTTATGCGCCTATGGTGTATCTCATATGTCTATGGTGTATATCATGTGCCTATGGTGTATCTCATGCGCCTATGGTGTATGGCATGCGCCTATGGTGTATCGCATGCGCCTACGGTGTATCTCATGCGCGTATGGTGCATCTCATCTGCCTATGGTGTATCTCATGTCCCTATGTTGTATCTCATGTTCCTATGGTGTATATCATGCGCCTATGGTGTATTTCATGTGCCTATGGTGTATTTCATCTGCCTATGGTGTATCTCATGTGCCTATGGTGTATCTCATGTGCCTATTGTGTATCTCATGCGCCTATGATGTATCTCATGCGCCTTTGCTGTATCTCATGTGTCTATGGTGCGTCTCATGTGACTATGGTGTATCTCATGTACATATGGTGTATCTCATGTGCCCATGGTTTATCTCATGTGCCTATGGCATATCTCATATACCTATGGTGTATCTCATGTGCCTATGGCGTTTGTCATGCGCCTATGGTGTATCTCATGTGCCTATGGTGTATTTCATGTGCCTATGGTGTATCTCATGCGCATATTGTGTATCTCATGTGTGATATGGTGTATCTCATGCATGAATGGTGCATCACATGCACCTGTGGTGTATCTCATACTTCTATGGTGTATCGCATGTGCCTATGGTGCATCTCATGCGCCTATGGTGTATCTCATGTGCCTATGGTGTATCTCATGTCCCTATGGTGTATCTCATATGTGATATGGTATATCTCAACTTATTATGGTGTATCTCATGTGCCTATGGTGTATCTCATGTGCCTATGGTGTATCTCATGTGCGTATGGTGTATCTCATGTACCTATGGTGTATCTCATCTGCCTATTGTGTTGAATATTTTTGCCCCGTGTTCAATTTTTGTACGACGGATCAGGAATGCTCTGCCCCTTGTGGAGGTATGACCGCTGGATTTGTTGTAGGGTGACTCAACTATGCTCTATCTCGTGTGAGATATGACCTGTGAGTACACCATGTAGGTGAGCGGTTAACTTGGCCATTTGGTTGATTTGGCCAAGTTAGAGGTCATGAGTTCGATCCTGGCTCCATGCACATCTTGGTTGTTTTAGAAGCTCTTGTTAAAGTGTGACACTCTAGTGCCAAAGTGTGACGCTCTAGTGCCAAAGTGTGACGCTCTAGTGCCAAAGTGTGACGCTCTAGTGCCAAAGTGTGACGCTACAGTGCCGAAGTGTGAACCTTTAGTGCCAACGTGTGATGATCTAGTGCCAACGTGTGATGCTCTGGTGCCAAAGTGTGGAGCTCTAGTGCCAAAGTGTGAAGCTCTAGTGCCAAACTATGACGCTCTAGTGCCAAAGGGTGACTTTCTAGTGCCAATGTGTGACTCTCTAGTGCCAATGTGTGACTCTCTAGTGCCAAAGTGTGAAGCTCTAGTGCCAAACTGTGACACTCTAGTACGAAGTGTGACGATCTAGTGCCAAAGGTTGATTCTCTAGTGCCAAAGTGTGAAGCTCTAGTGCCAAAGTGTGACGCTCTAGTGCCAAAGTGTCAAGCTCTATTGCCAAAGTGCGACCCTCTACAGCCAAAGTGTGATGCTCTAGTGCCAAAGTGTGAAGCTCTGGTGCCGAAGTGTGATGCTCTAGTGTCAAAGTGTGACACTCTAGTGCCAAAGTGTGGAGCTCTAATGCCAAAGTGTGAAGCTCTTGTTAAAGTGTTTCATTGTAGTTCCAAAGTGTGACGCTCTAGTGCCAAAGTGTGATGCTCTAGTGCCAAAGTGTGATGCTCTAGTGCCAAAGTGTGATGCTCCAGTGCCTAAGTGTGAACCTTTAGTGCCAATGTGTGACGCTCTAGTGCCAAACTTTGACGCTCTAGTGCCAACGTGTGATGCTCTACTGCCAAAGTGTGGAGATCTAGTGCCAAAGTGTGAAGCTCTAGTGCCAAAGTGTGAAGCTCTAGTGCCAAACTGCGACACTCTAGTGCTAAGTGTGACGCTCTAGTGCCAAAGTGTGACGCTCTAATGCCAAAGTGTGAAGCTCTAGTGCCAAAGTATGACGCTTTAGAGCCAAGGTGTGTCTCTCTAGTGCCAACGTGTTAAGCTCTAGTGCGAAAGTATGAAGCTCTAGTGCCAAACTGTGACGCTCTAGTGCCAAGGTGTGAATATCTAGTACCAAAGTGTGACGCTCTAGTGCCAAAGTGTGAGGCTCTAGTGCCAAAGTGTGACACTCTAGTGCCAAAGTGAGAAGGTCTAGTTCCAAAGTGTGGAGCTCTAGTGCCAAAGTGTGACGCTCTAGTGCCAAGGTGTGATGCTCTAGTGCCAAAGTGTGACATTCTAGTGCCAAAGTGTGAAGCTCTAGTGCCAAAGTGTGACGTTCTAGTGCCAAAGTGTGACGGTCTAGTGCCAAAGTGTGATGCTCTAGTGCCAAAGTGTGACGCTCTAGTGCAAAAGTGTGACACTCTAGTGCCAAAGTGTGCCGCTCTAGTGCCAAAGTGTGACGCTCCCGTGCCAAAGTATGACGCTCTAGTGCCAAAGTGTGACTCTCTAATGCCAAAGTGTGACGCTCTAGTGCCAAGTGTGGAGCTCTAGTGACAAAGTGTGAAGCTTTAGTGCCAAAGTGTGAAGCTCTAGTGCCAAAGTGTGATGCTCTAGTGCTAACGTGTGAAGCTGTAGTGCCACAGTGTGACGTTCTAGTGCCAATGTGTGACTGTCCAGTGCCAAAGTGCGATGCTCTAGTACCGATGTGTGACGTTCTAGTGCCAATGTGTGACTGTCCAGTGCCAAAGTGCGACGCTCTAGTATCGATGTGTGACGCTCTAGTGCCAAAGTATGAAGCTCTAGTGCCAATGTGTGAAGCTCTAGTGCCAAAGTGTGATGCTCTAGTGCCAGAGTGTGACACTCTAGTGCCAACGTGTGACGCTCTAGTGACAAAGTGTGTCGCTCTAGTGTCAAAGTGTGACTCTCTAGTGCCAAATTGTGACGCTTTAGTGCCAAAGTGTGACTCTCTAGTGCCAAAGAGTGACGCTCTAGTGCCAAAGTGTGACGCTCTTGTGTCAACGTGTAAAGCTCTAGTGCCAAAGTGTGACACTCTAGTGCCAAAGTGTGAAGCTCTAGTGCCAAAGTGTGAAGCTCTAGTACCAAAGTGTGAAGCTCTAGTGCCAAACTGTGACGCTCTAGTGCCAGTGTGTGACACTCTAGTGCCAAAGAGTGATGCTGTATTGCCAAAGTGTGATGCGCTACTGCCAAATTGTGAAGGTCTAGTGCCAAAGTATGACGCTCTAGTGCCAAAGTGTGACCATCTAGTATCAAAGTGTGACACTCTAGTGCCAAAGTGTGAAGCTCTAGTGCCAAAGTGTGACGCTCTAGTGTCAAAGCGTGACGCTCTGGAGCCAAAGTGTGAAGCTCTAGTGCCAAAGTGTGACGCACTAGTGCCAAAGTGTGACGCTCTAGTGCAGAATTGTAACACTGTAGTGCGAAAGTATGACGCTCTAGTGCCAAAGTGTGATTGTCTAGTGCCAAAGAGTGGAGCTCTAGTGCCAAAGTGTGAAGCTCTTGTTAAAGTGTGACACTAAAATGCCAAAGTGTGATGCTCTAGTGCCAAAGTGTGACGCTCTAGTGCCAAGGTATGACGCTCTAGTGCCAACGTGTGACGCTCTAGTACCGAAGTGTGAACTTTTAGTACGAACATGTGACGTTCTCGTGCCAAAGTGTGACGCTCTAGTGCCAACATGTGATGCTCTAGTGCCAAAATATGGAGCTCTAGTCCCAAAGTGTGAAGCTATAGTACCAAAGTATGACGCTCTAGTGCCAAAGTGTGACGCTCTAGTGCCAAAGTGTGACTCTCTGGTGCGAAAGTCTGACACTCTAGTGTCAAAGTGTGAAGCTCTGGTGCCAAACTGTTACACTCTAGTGCTAAGTGTGACGCTCTAGTGCCAAAGTGTAACGCTATAGTGCCAAGGTGTGAATCTCAAGTGCCAAAGTGTGATGCTTTAGTGCCAAAGTGTGACTCTCTAGTGCCAAAGTGTGAAGGTCTAGTGCCAAGGTGTGACACTCTAGTGCCAAAGTATGAAGTTCTAGTGCCAAAGTGTGACGCTTTAGTGCCAAAGTGTGAAGCTCTAGTGCCAAAGTGTGACGCTCTAGGGCCAAAGTGTGACGCTCTAGTGCCAAAGTATGACGCTCTAGTGCCAAGGTGTGATGCTTTACATCCAAAGTGTGACACGCTAGTGCCAAATTGTGATGCTCTAGTCCCAAAGTGTGACGCTCTCGTGCCAAAGTATGACGCTCTAGTGCCAAAGTGTGACGCTCGAGTGCCAAAGTGTGACGCTCTAGTGCCAAAGTGTGACGCTCTAGTGCCAAGTGTGGAGCTCTAGTGAAAAAGTGTAAAGCTTTAGTGCCAAAGTGTGAAGCTCTAGTGCCAAAGTGTGACGCTCTAGTACCAAAGTGTGAAGCTGTTGTGCCAATGTGTGACGCTCTAGTACCGATGTGTGACGCTCTAGTGCCAAAGTGTGACGCTCTAGTGCCAAAGTGTGATGCTCTAGTGCCAAAGTGTGATGCTATAGTGCCAATGTGTGAAGGTCTAGTGCCAAAGTGTAAAGCTCTAGTGCCAAAGTGTGACGCTCTAGTGCCAAAGTGTGATCCTCTATTGCCAAAGTGCGACGCTCTAGTGCCAAAGTGTGACCTCTAGTGCCAAGGAGTGATACTCTAGTGCCAGAGTGTAAAGCTCTAGTGCCAATTGTGACGCTCTAGTGCCAAAGGGTGACACTCTAGTGCCAAATTTTGGAGCTGTAGTGCCAAAGTGTGATGCTCTAGTGCTTAAGTGTGACGCTTTAGTGCCAATATGTGACATTCTAGCGCCAACGTGTGGAGCTCTAGTGCCAACGTGTGACGCTATAGTGGCAGAGTGTGATGCTCTAGTGGCAGAGTGTGACGCTCTAGTGCCAAAGTGTGTCTCTATAGTGCCAACGTGTGACACTCTAGTGCCAACGTGTGACGCTCTAGTGCGAAAGTGTGGAGCTCTAGTGCCAAAGTGTGAAGCTCTAGTGCCAATTTGTGATGCTCTAGTACCAAAGTGTGACGATCTAGTGCCAAAGTCTGTCGCTCTAGTGCCAAACTGTGATGCTCTAGTGCCAAAGGGTGACGCTCTAGTGCCAAAGTGTGAAGCTCTAGTGCCAAAGTGTGAAGCTCTGGTGCCAATATGTCACACTCTGGAACTAGAGCGTCACACTTTGGCACTAGAGCGTCATACTTTGGGACTATAGCTTCACACGTTGGCACTAGAGCTCCATATTTTGGCACTAGAGCATCACACGTTGGCACTAGAGCTTCACACTTTGGCACTAGAGCGTCACACGTTGGCACTAAAGGTTCACACTTCGGCACTAGAGCGTCACACTTTGGCACTAGCGCATCACACCTTGGCACTAGAGCGACACACTTTGCCACAAGAGCATCACACTTTGGCATTATAGTGTCACACTTTAAGAAGAGCTTCACACTTTGGCACTATTGTTCCACACTTTGGCACTAGAGCATCACACTTTGGCACTAGAGCGTCATACTTTGGCACTAGAGTGTTACACTTTTGCACTAGAGCGTCACACTTTGGCACTAGTGCGTCACACTTTGGTACTAGAGCCTCACACTTTGGCACTAGAGCATCACGCTTTGACACTAGAGCGTCACAATTTGGCACTACGGCATCATACTTTGGTACTAGACCTTTACACTTTGGCACTAAAGCGTCACACTTTGGCACTAGAGCTTAACACTTTGGCACTAGAGCGTCACACATTAACACTAGAGCGTCATACTTTGGCACTAGAGAGTCACACTATGGCACTAGACCTTCACGATTTTGCACTAGAGCATCACACTTTGGCACTAGAGCATCACTCTTTGGCACTAGAGCGTCACACATTAGCACTAGAGCGTCACAGTTTGGCACTGGAGCTGCACACTTTGGTACTAGGGCTTTACACCTTGGCACTAGAGCTTCACACTTTCGCACTAGAGCGTCACACTTTGGTACTAGAGCGTCACTCTTTGGCACTAGAGAGTCACACTTTGGCACTAGAGAGCGACACTTTGGCACTAGAGAGTCACACTTTGACACTAGAGCGTCACACTTTGGCACTGGAGCGTCACACGTTGGTACTAGAGCATCACACTTTGGCACTAGAGCATAACACTTTGGCACTAGAGCTTCACACATTGGCACTAGAGCTTCACACTTTGGCACTAGATCATCACACTTTGGCACTAGAGCGTCACACTTTGGCACTAGAGCGTCACACTTTGGCACTAGAGCGTCACACATGGGTACTAAAGCGTCGCACTTTGGCACTGAATCATCACACATTGGAACTAGAGCGTCACACTGTGGCACTACAGCTTCACACTTTGACTAGAGCGTCACACTTTGGCACTAGAGCTTCACACTTTGGCACTAAAGCTTTACACTTTGTCACTAGAGCTCCACACTTGGCACTAGAGCGTCACACTTTGGCACTAGAGAGTCACACTTTGGCACTAGACCATCACACTTTGGCACTAGAGCGTCATACTTTGGCACGGAAGCGTCACACTTTGGCAGTAGAGCGTCACACTTTGGCACTAGAGTGTCACACGTTTGCACTAGGGCATCACACTTTGGCACTAGAGTGTCACACTTTGGCACTAGAGCGTCATACATTGGTGACGTGTGATGCTCTAGTGCCAACGTGTGAAGCTCTAGTGCCAAAGTGTGACGCTCTAGTGCCAAAGTGTGACGCTCTAGTACCAAAGTGTGACGCTCTAGTGCCAATGTGTGACGCTCTAGTGCCAAAGTGTGATGCTCTAGTACCAAAGTGTGAAGCTCTAGTGCCAAAGTGTGACACTCTAGTGCTAAGTGTGACGCTCGAGTGTCAAAGTATGATGCTCTAGTGCCAAAGTGTGAAGCTCTAGTGCCAAAGTGTGATGCTCTAGTGCCAAAGTGTGATTCTCTAGTGCCAAAGTGTGAAGCTCTAGTGCCAAGGTGTGAAGCTCTAGTGCCAACGTGTGACACTCTAGTGCCAAGGTGTGACACTCTAGTGCCAAAGTGTGAAGCTCTAGTGCCAAAGTGTGATGCTCTAGTGCCAAAGTGTGACTCTCTAGTGCCAAAGTGTGAAGCTATAGTGCCGAAGTGTGAAGCTCTAGTACCAAAGTGTGACGCTCTAGTGCCAAAGTGTGAAGCTCTAGTACCAAAGTGTGACGCTCTTGTGCCAAAGTTTGAATCTCTAGTGCCAGAGTGTGATTCTCTAGTGCCAAAGCATGACGCTCTAGTGCCAAAGTGTGATGCTCTAGTGCCAAAGTGTGATTCTCTAGTGCCAAAGTGTGACGTCCTAGTGCCAAAGTGTAACGCTCTAGTGCCAAAGTGTGACGCTCTAGTGCCAAAGTGGGAAGATCTAGTGCCAAAGTGTGAAGCTCTAGTGCCAATGTATGACTCTCTAGTACCAAAGTGTGGACCTCTAGTGCCAAAGTGTGACTCTCTAGTGCCAAAGTGTGACTCTTTAGTGCCAAATTGTGAAGCTCTAGTGCCGAAGTGTGACGCTCTAGTGCCAAAGTGTGACACTCTAGTGCCAAAGTATGACGCTCTAGTGCCAAAGTGTGATGCTCTAGTGCCATAGTGTGATGCTATGGTGCCAAGGGGTGAAGCTCTAGTGCCAAAGTGTGAAACCCTAGTGACATTAACTTCTATGAATCATAACACGAGTCAACCACGGCCAGAGTGCCCAATCACAGTGCACGTGTAATATGCATGACCTTGCAGCTTTATCAAAAGTAAAACACGGGTGGCTTGGTGTGGCTATTTTGGAAAATACCTTGACAAATTTGGCCTTTGAAACTGACCATGATCAGAAAGTGAACCAAGTTAAGGTATAAACAAGGTAAAAAACTGGTGGCTTGACGTGGCTATTGTGCGCAATACCTTGACAAAGTTGGCCTGTGCAACTGACCATGACCACAAAGTTTACCAAGTGACTTTAACTTGTATCGGCCATAACACGAGTCAACCACAGTCAGAGTGCCCAATCACAGTGCAGGTGTACTAGGTAGGACCTTGCAGGTATAAACAACGTAGAATACTGGTGGCTCAGTGTGGCTATTGTGCACAATGCCTTGACAAAGGTCGCATGTGCCACTGACCATGACCACAAAGTTAACCAAGTGATTTTAGCTTCTGCGAACCGTAACACGAGTCAGCCACGGTCAGAGTGCCTCAATCACAGTGCACGTGTGCTAGGCATGACCTTGCAGGTATAAGCAAGGTAAGATATTGGTACCTCAGTGTGGCTATTGTGCGCAATGCGTTGACAAAGTTGGCATGTGCCACTGACCATGACCACAAAGTTAGACATGACTTTAACATCTATGAATCATAACACGAGTCAGCCATGGCCAGAGTGCCCAATCACAGTGCACATGTACTATGCATGACCTTGCTGGTATAAACAAGGTAAAACACCGGTGGCTTGGCGTGGCCATTGTGCGCAATGCCTTGAAAAAGTTGGCCTGTGCAACTGACCATGACCACAAAGTTAACCAAGTGACATTTACTTCTATGCACCATCACATGAGTCAGCCACGGTCAGAGTGCCCAATCACAGTGCACGTGTGCTAGGCATAAACTTTCAGGTATAATCAAGGAGAAATACTGGTGTCTCAGTGCGGCTATTGTGCACAATGCCTTGACAAAGGTCGCATGTGCCACTGAACATGACTACAAAGTTAACCAAGTGATAGTTGCTTCTACAAGTCGTAACACGAGTCAGCCACAGTCAGAGTGCCCAAGGACAGTTCACGTGTGCTAGAAATGAACTTGTTGGTATAAGAAAGGTAAGATATTGGTGGCTCAGTGTGGCTATCGTGCACAATGCCTTGAAAACGTTGTGTTAGAAATCTAGACTCCGACAGAGGTCACTGCTCGAATCATAACACAAGTCAACCACGGTCAGAGTGCCCAATTACATTGCACGTGTACTATGCATGACCTTGCTGGTAGGAACAAGGTAAAAAACCCGTGGCTTGGCGTGGCTACTGTGCGCAATGCTTTGACAAAGTTGGCCTGTGCAACTGACCATGACCAGAAAGTTAAACAAGTGACTTTCACTTCTATTGATCATAACACGAGTCAGCCACAGTCAGAGTGTCCAATCACAGTGCAGGTGTACAAGGAATGATCTTGCAGGTATAAAAAAGGTAGAATACTGGTGGCTCAGTGTAGCTATTGTGCACAATGCCTTGAAAAAGGTCGCATGTGCCACTGACCATGACCACAAAATACACCAAGTGACTTTAACTTCTATGAATCGTAACATGAGTCAGCCACGGTCAGAGTTCCCAATCACAGTGCACGTGTGCTTGGCATTAACGTGTTGTTATAATCAAGATAAGATATTGGTGGCTAAGTGTGGCTATTGTGCGCAATGCCTTGACAAAATTGGCCTGTACAACTGTCCATGACCACAAAGTTAACCAAGTTACTTTAACTTCTATGCATCATCACATGAATCAGCCACAGTCAGAGTGCTCAATCAAAGTGCACGTGTGCTAGGCATAAACTTGCAGGTGCAAAAAAGGTAGAATAATGGTGGCTCGGTGTGGCTATTGTGCGCAATGCCTTGACAATGTTGGCATGTGCCACTGACCATGACCACAAAGTGAACCAAATGATTTTAACTTCTACGAATCATAACACAAGTCAGCCACGGTCAGAGTGCCCAATCACAGTGCACGTGTGGTAGGCATAAACTTGCACGTTTAAGGAAGGAAAAAAATATTGGTGGCTCAGTGTCGCTATTGTGCACAATGCCTTGACAAAGTTGGCATGTGCAACTGACCATGACCACAAAGTGAACCAAGTGACATTGAATTCTATGAATCATAACACGAGTCAACTACTGTCAGATTGCCCAATCACAGTGCACGTGTACTATGCATGACCTTGCAGGTATAAACAAGGTAAAAAAAACCTGTGGCTTGGTGTGGCTATTGTGGGCAATTCCTTGACAAAGTTGGCCTGTGCAACTGACCATTATCACAAAGTGAACGAAGTGATTTTAACTTGTATGAATCATCACATGAGTCAGCCACAGTGAGAGTGCCCAATCACAGTGCACGTGTTCTAGGCATAAACTTGCAAGTATAAGCAACATAAAACACTGGTGGCTCAGTGCGGCTATTGTGTGCGATGCCTTGAAAAAGTTGGCATGTGTCACTGACCATGACCACAAATTTATCCAAGTGACTTTAACTTGTATGAATCATGACACGAGTCAGCCACAGTCAGAGTGCCCAATCACAGCGCAGGTGAGTATGCATGAACTTGCAGGTATAAACAAGGTAAAAAATCGATGGCTTGGTGTGGCTACTGTCCGCAATGCCTTGACAAAGTTGGCACGTGCAACTGACCATGACCAAAAAGTTAACCATGTGACTTTACTTCTATTGATCAGAACACGAGTCAGCCATGGTCAGAGTGTCAAATCACAGTGCAGGTGTTATAGGCATGATCGTGCAGGTCCAAAAAAGGTAGAATACTGGTGGTTCGGTGTGGCTATTGTGTGCAATGCCTTGAAAAAGTTGGCATGTGCCACCGACCATGAGCACAAAGATAACCAAGTGATTTTATCTTCTACGAATCATAACACGAGTCAGCCATGGTCAGAGTGCCCAATCACAGTGCACGTGTGCTAGGCACAAACTTGCACATATAAGCAAGGCAAAATATTGGTGGCTTGGTGTGGCTATTTTGCGCAATGCCTTGACAAAATTGGCATGTGCAACTGACCATGACCACAAAGTTAACCAAGTGACTTTTACTTCTATTGATCATAGCACGAGTCAGCCATGGTCAAAGTGTGAAATCACAGTGCAGGTGTACTAGGCATGACCTTGCAGGCATAAACAAGGTAGAATACTGGTGGCTCAGTGTGGCTATTGTGCACAATGCCTTGACAAAGGTCGCATGTGCCACTGACCATGACCACAAAGTTAACCAAGTGACTTTAGTTTCTACAAATCATAACACGAGTCAGCCACGGTCAGAGTGCTCAATGACAGTGTGCTTGGCGTAAACTTGTTGGTCTAACCAAGCTAAGATATTGGTGGCTCAGTGTGGCTATTGTACGCAATGCCTTGACAAAGTTGGCCTGTACAACTGACCATGAACACAAAGTTAACCAAGTGACTTAAACTTCTATGCATCATTACATGAGTCAGCCACAGTCGGAGTGCCCAATCACAGTGCACGTGTACTATGCATCACCTTACTGGTATAAACAAGGTAAAAACCTGGTTGCTTGGCGTTGCAATTGTGCGCAATGCCTTGACAAAGTTGGCCTGTGCAACTGACCATGACCACAAAGTTAACCAATTGAATTTAACTTCTATTGATCATAACACGGGTCAGCCACGGTCAGAGTGTCCAATCAGAGTGCATATGTACTAGGCATGACCTTGCAGGTATAAACAAAGCAGAAAAATGGTGGCGGGGTGTGGCTATTGTGCGCAATGCCTTGACAAAGTTGGCATGTGCCACAGACCATTACCATGAAGTTTACCAAGTGACTTTAACTTCTATGAATCGTAACATGAGTCAGCCACGGTCAGAGTGTCCAATCACAGTGCACATGTAATATGCATTACCTTGCAGGTATAAACAAGGTAAAAAACCCATGTCTTGGTGTGACTATTGCGGCCAATTCCTTGACAAAGTTGGCCTGTGCAACTGACCATGACCGCAAAGTTTACCAAGTGCCTTTAACTTCTATTGCTTACAACACGAGTTAGCCACAGTCAGAGTGTCCAATCACAGTGCAGGTGCATGAGGCATGACCTTGCCGGTATAAAAAAGGTAGAATACTGTTGTCTCGGTGTGGCTATTGTGCACAATGCCTTGACAAAGGTCGCATATGCCACTGACCATGACCATAAAGTTAACTTAGTGATATCTGCTTATACGAGTCGTAACACGAGTCAGCCATCGTCAGAGTGCCCAATGACAGTGCAAGTGTGCTAGGCATGAACATGTTGGTATAAGCAAGGTAAGATATTGGTGGCTCAGTGTGGCTATTGTGCGCAATGCCTTGTCAAAGTTGACATGTTCCACTGACCATGACCACAAAGTTAACCAAGTGACATTAACTTCTACCAATCATAACACAAGTCAACCATGGTCAGAGTGCCCATTCACAGTGCACGTGTACTATGCATGACCTTGCAGGTATTACCAAGGTAAAAAACCGGTGGCTTCATGTGGCTATTGTGGGTAATTCCTTGACAAAGCTGGCCTGTGCAAATTACCATGACCACAATGTGAACCAAGTGACTTGAACTTCAATGAATCATCACATGAGTCAGCCACAGTCAGAGTACCCAATCACAATGCACGTGTGCTAGGCATAAACTTGCAGGTATAAGCAAGGTAAAACACTGGTGGCTCAGTGCGGCTGTTGTGTGCGATGCGTTGACAAAGTTGGCATGTGCCACTGACCACGACCACAAATTCATCCAAGTGACTTTAACTTCCATGAATCATGACAAGAGTCAGCCACGGTCAGAGTGCCCAATCACAGTGCACGTGTATTATGCATGACCTAGGAGGTATAAAGAAGGAAAAAAATCGGTGGCTTGGTGTGGCTATTGTGCGCAATGCCTTGACAAAGTTGGCATGTGCAACGGACCATGACCACAAACTAAACCAAGTGACTTTAAATTCTATGAATCATATGACAAGTCAACCACGGTCAGAGTGCCCAATCACATTGCGCGTGTACTATGCATGACCTTGCAGGTATAGACAAGGTAAAAACCCAATGGATTGGTGTGCCTATTGTGGGCAATGCCTTGAAGAATTTGGCCTATGCAACTGACCATGACCATAAAGTTTACCAAGTGACTTTAACTTCTATTGATCGTAACACGAGTCAGCCACAGTCAGGGTGTCCAATCACCGTGCACGTGTGCTAGGCATGACCTTGCAGGTATAAACAAGGTAGAACATTGGTGGCTCAGTGCGGCTATTGTGCGCGATACCTTGACAAAGTTGGCATGTGCCACTGACCATGACCACAACTGTATCCAAGTGACTTTAACTTCTATGAATCATGACACGAGTCAGCCACGGTCAGAGTGCCCAATAACAGTGCACGTGTACTATGCATGACCTTGCAGGTATAAACAAGCTAAAAAATCGGTGGCTTGTTTTGGCTATTGTGCGTAATGCCTTGACAAAGCTGGCATGTGCAACTGACCATGACCACAAAGTTAACCAAGTGACTTTTACTTCTATTCATCATAACACGAGTCAGCCATGGTCATAGAGTCCAATCACAGTGCAGGTGTACTAGGCATAATCTTGCAGGTGCAAACAAGGTAGAATAATGGTGGCTCGGTGTGGCTATTTTGCGCAATGCCTTGAAAATGTTGGCATGTGCCACTGACCATGACCACAAAGTTAACCAAGTGATTTTAACTTCTACGAATCACAACACAAGTCAGCCACGGTCAGAGTGCCCAATCACAGTGCACGTGTGCTAGGCATGAACATGTACATATAAGCAAGGTACAATTTTGGTGGCTCAGTGTCGCTATTGTGCACAATGCCTTGACAAAGTTGGCATGTGCAACTGACCATGACCACAAAGTGGACCAAGTGACTTTAACTTCTATGAATCATCACATGAGTCAGCCATGGTCAGAGTGCCCAATCACAGTGCACGTGTGCTAGGCATAAACTTGCAGGTATAAGCAAGGTAAAATACTGGTGGCTCAGTGCGGCTATTGTGCGCGATGCCTTGACAAAGTTGGCATGTGCCACTGACCATGACCACACTGTTAACCAAGAGACATTAACTTCTTTGAACCATAACACGAGTCAACTACGGTCAAATTGCCCAATCACAGTGCACGTGTACTATGCATGACCTTGCAGGTATAAACTCGAGCAAGTCCATGACAACTGCAGAAGGGCCAAGACAACTGGAGCAAGCCCATAACAACTGGAGCAAGCCAAAGACAACTAGAGCAAGGCCAATTAAACTGGAGCGAGCCCAAGACAACTGAAGCAAGTCCAAGAAAACTGGAGTAAGGCCAAGACAACTGGGGCAAGCCTAAGACAACTAGAGCAAGCCCAAGGCAACTGGAGCAATCCCAGGAAAACTGGAGCAAACCCAAAACAACTGGAGCAAGGCAGGGACAACTGGAGCAGGTCCAAGGCAACTGGAGCAAGCCCAAGATAACTGGAACAAGCTCTTCACAACTAGGGCAAGTCCAAGAAATGTCAGCAAGGCCAAGACAACTAGAGGAAGCCAAAGACAACTGGAGCAAGTCTAAGACAAATGGAGCAAGTCCAAGACGACTGGAGTAAGCCTAAGACAACTTGAGCAAGGCCAAGTCAAATGGAGCAAACCCAATATAACAGGAGCAAGGCCAAGGCAACTGGAGCAATTCCAAGACAACAGGAGCAAGCCCAAGACAACTGGAGTAAGCAACCAAGATAACAGGAGCAAGCCCAAGACAACTGGAGCAAGTTCAAGACAACTGGAGGAAGCCCAAGACAACTGGAGCAAGCCCAAGACACCGGGGGCAAGGCCAAGACAGCTGGAGCAAGGCCAAGACAACAGGAGCAAGCCCAAGACAACTAGTGCAAGGCCAAGACAACTGGAGCCAGTCCAAGACAACTGGAGCAAGCCTAAGACAACAGGATCAAGGCCAATAATACAGCAGCAAGCCCAACACAACAGGAGCAAGCCCAAAACAACTGGAGAAAGGCCAAGACAAGTGAAGCAAGCCCAAGACAACTGGAGCAAGCCCAAGTAAACTGGAGCAAGCCCAATAAAACAGGAGCAAGCCCAAGACAACTGGAGCAAGACTAAGATAAACGGAGCAATGCCAAGACAACTGGAGCAAGCCAAAGACAACTGGAGCAAGCCAAAGTTCACTGGAGCAAGCCCATGATAGCCGAAGCAAGGCCAAGAAAACTGGAGCAAGGCCAAGTTGTTTGAAAAATAAGACTCCGACAATAAAACTGGAGCACGGCCAAGACAACCAGAGCAAGCCGAAGGCAGATGGAGTAAGCCCAAAACAACAGGAGCAAGGCTCTGACAACTGGATCAAGGCCAAGACAACTGGAGCAAGCCAAAGACAACTGGAACAAGCCCAAGACAACTAGGGAAAGTCCAAGAAACCTGGAGCAAGGCCAAGTCAACTAGTGAAAGGCCAAGACAATTGGAGCAAGCCCGAGACAAGTGGAGCAAGCCTAAGACAACTGGAGGAAGGCCAAGAATACGATAGCAAGACCAAGAAAACAGGAGCAAGCCCAAAACAACTGGAGAAAGGCCAATACAAGTGGAGCAATCCCAAAACAACTGGAACAAGCCCAAGAAAACTCAAGCAAGAATAATAAAACTGGAGCATGTTCAAGACAACTGGTGCAAGGCGAAGACAGCTGGAGCAACACCAAGACAACTAGAGCAAGCCCAAGACAACTGGAGCAAGCCCAAGAAAACTGGAGCAAGCCTAAGAAAACTGGAGCAAGGCCAAGACAACTAGAGCAAGGCCAAGTTGTTGGAAAAATAAGACCACGACAATAGAACTGGAGCAGGGCCAAGACAACTGGAGCAAGCCTAAGACAACTGGAGTAATCCCAAAATAACTAGATCAAGGCTCTGACAACTGCAGCAATGCCAAGACAACTAGAGCAAGCCAAAGACAACCAGAGCAAGCCAAAGACAACTAGGGCAAGTCCAAGACACCTGGAGAAATGCCAAGATAACTGGAGCAAGGCCAAGACTGTCAGGATTTGGAGGTGAAGCTGAGGACAGAGCGGGAGCGAGGAGTGATGCTAAGTACACACAATGGAGCACAACAGAAATACAAAGAAGTGGAAGCAATGAAAGATGAAGAATCTTTGATTGAAGCGATGAGAATAGGCAAACGATACATATAGTAGCTACTGCTTAAGAATTATAGACCTAGGCCTAGTGCTAAGGTGGGCAATGCCACAGCCACTTCTGCCATGCAGCTGCTGCTGCTGCTGATGAGTGTGGAGTCTCTTCACAGCTCCACATGGAGGGACGGTGCCTGCCTCCGTCGTGCCATGTGGCTGTGCGATGTTGCCATTGCACGAAGTATGGGTAGAGGTGGAGGACCGTTGGCGGGTAGCGGGGACCGGGCCGTGGTGTTGGTGTCGGTGCTGGTCGTTGGTGCACGTTGGGCTTCACGCATGTACCGTTGGCGAGCTTCATGTGAGCAGTGCACGGATGTCATTGGTGGTGGAGGGCTCTGTCAGCTTTGTCGCCCAAGCCAGTTGCACTGCCGCGAGGGGGAGGTGAACCGACAGATAAGAGGGACGGACCAGGAATATCCATGCCTGGTTCCAGTCGGCACAAGGGGCAGGCTCCAGTTATCGTTGGTGGTGGAGGGCTCTGTCATCTTTGTCTTGGGCTTGCTCCAGCTGTCTTGGCCTTGCTCCAGTTGTCTTGAGCCTGCTCGAGTTGTCTTGGGCTTGCTCCACTCCTCTTGGGCTTGCTCCAGTTTTCTTGGCCTTGCTCCAGCTTTCTTGGCATTGCTTCAGTGCTCTTGGGCTGGCTCCAGTTGTCTTGAGCTTGCTCCAGTTTTCTTGGCCTTGCTCCAGTTTTCTTGGCCTTGCTCCAGCTTTCTTGGGCTTGCTTCAGTTTTCCTGGCCTTGCTCCAGTTGTCTTGGCCTTGCTCCAGTTGTCTTGGACTTGCTCTAGTTGTCTCCAGCTTGTTCCTATTGTATTGGGATTACTCTGGTTGTCTTGGCCTTGCTCCAGATGTATTGGCCTTGCTCCAGTTGTTTTGGGCTTGCTCCATGTATCTTGGGCTTGCTCTAGTTGTATTGGTCTTGCTCCAGTTTTCTTGGGCTTGCTCCCGTTGTTTTGGGCTTCATCTAGTTGTCTTGGGCTTGCTCCAGTTGTCTTGGCCTTACTCCAGTTGTCTCAGGCTTGCTCCAGTTGTCTTGTGCTGGCCCCAGATATCTTGGCCTTGCTCCAGTTGACTTGGGCTTGCTCCAGTTCTATTGGCCTTGCTCGAGTTATCTGGGGCTTGCTCCAACTGTCTTGGCCTTGCTCCAGTTGTCTTGGCCTTGCTCCAGTTGTCTTTGCCTTGCTCCAGTTGTCTTTGTCTTGATCCAGTTGTCCTGGGCCTGTTCGAGTTTGTTTGGGCTCGCTCCAGTTGTCTTGGCCTTGCTCCAGTTGTCTCGGGCTTGCTCAAGTTTTCTTGGCCTTGCTCCGGTTGTCTTGGGCTTGCTCCAGTGGTCTTCGGCTTGCTCCAGTTGTCTTGACCTTGATCCAGTTTTCTTGGGCTTGCTTCAGTTGTCTTGGGCTTGCCCCAGTTATATTGGGCTTGCTCTATTTGTCTTAGGCTTGCTCCAGTTGACCTGGCCTTGCTCCAGTTGTCTTGGGCTTGCTCCAGCTGTCTTGGCATTGCTCCAGTTGTCCTGGCCTTGCTCCAGTTTTCTTGGCCTTGCTCTATATGTGTTGGGCTTGCTCCAGTTGTCTAGGGCTTGCTCCAGCTGTCTTGGCTTTGCTCCAGTTGTCTTTGCCTTGCTCCAGTTGTCTTTCGCCTGCTCAAGTTGTCTAGTGCTTGCTCCATTTGTCTTCTTCTTGCTCCAGTTTTCTTGGCCATGCCCCACTTGTCTTGGCCGTGCTCCAGTTGTTTTGGGCTTGCTCTAGTTGCCTTGTGCTTGCTCCAGTTGCCTTGGGCTTGCTCCAGGTGTCTTGGCCTTGGTCCAGTTGTCGTAGACTTGCTCCAGGTGTCTTGGGATTGCTCCAGTTGTCTTGGCCTTGCTCCCATTGACTTGGCCTTGCTCCAGTTGTTTTGGGCTTGCTCCAGGTGTCTTGGGCTTGCTCCAGTTGTCTTGGGCTTGCTCCAGTTGTCTTGGGCTTGCTCCAGTTTTATTTGGCTTGCTCCATTTATCTTGGCCTTTCCCCAGTTGTGTTAGGCTTGCTCCAGTCGTCTTGTGCTTGCCCCATTTGTCTTGGGCTTGCTCCAGTGGTCTTGGGCTTGCTCCAGTTCTTGGTCTTGCTCCAGTTGTCTTGGGCTTGCTCCAGCTGTATTGGCCTTGCTCGAGTTGTCTTGGCCTTGCTCCAGTTGTCTTGGCCTTGCTCTAGTTGTCTTGGCCTTGCTCCAGTTGCCTTGGGCTTGCCCCAGTTGTCTCGGGCTTGCTGCAATTGTCTTGGGCTTGCTCCAGTCGGCTTGGGCTTGACCCAATTTTATTGGCCTTGCTCCAGTTGTCTTGAGCTTTCTCCTATTGCCTTGGGCTTGCTTCAGTTGTATTGGCCTTGCCCCAGTTGTCTTGAGCTTGCTTCAGTTGTCTTGGGCTTGCTCCAGCTGTTTTGGCCTTGCTCTTGTTGTCTTGGCCTTGCTCCAGTTGTCTTGGGCTTGGTCCGCTTGTCTTGGGCTTGCTCCAATTGTCTTCGGCTTGCTCCACTTTTCTTGGGCTTGCTCCAGTTGTATTGGCCGTACTCCACTTTTCTTGGCCTTGCTCTAGTTATACCAGGCTTCCTCCAGTTGTCTTTGACTTTCCCTAGTTATCCTGGGCTTTCTCTAGTCGTCTTGGACTTGCTGCATTTGTCTTGGCCTTGCTCCAGCTGTCTTGGGCTTGCTCTAGCTGTCTTGGCCTTGCTCTAGGTTTCTTGGCCTTTCTCCAGTTATCTTTATTGGCTCCAGTGGGTGTGGAGGCACACTCAAGGATGCCTGGCTCTTGCTGATGCACGCTACCAAGGTTTGGGGCAGCCAAGTGACACCAATGGTGAAGAGTCTGGAGCACAAGGATCACAGATGTGAGTGGACAGAACACGTCGCATTCAGTAGAACTGAATTGAAACATGATTTTATTAATCAGCATAGTGAGATTACATCAGATCCTTACAGCCTGTGATCCAAGCTTTCCAACGCATCCAAGCATGCCCAAAACGGAGCAGTAGAGCCCCTGCTACGGCCGTCGAAGTAACCCTTGGTGGAGCCGCCCACCTTGCCTTACACGCTAGGCAACGGGAGGCGCTTCGACGATGACCAGTCGAAGCGCCTTTCTTTGCCCAGAAGTCAAGGAGAAGTTCACCCTGGTCAAGGAGAGTCTTCTGGTTTCGTCCTTTATGGCCCTGGTGCATTTGGGGTTCGTTGGAGACGAACCCGGATCACTGGTGGTGGATTATCATGCCACCCATGGCGGGTACCAGATTCCACTCCCCCAATACCCGAATCTCGGGCTAGGCTAAATTTCTGAATACTCACTCAAATCGAGCGATTCAAAGCTCGATCCTGCATGGAACAACCCAAGCAATCCAAATCTAAAGTCAGATCAGGTGTTCAACCACTCCTCAGTGGTCAAACCAGGGAGTACACTCAACGGCACTCATGGCAAGGAGCACACCATGTCAACAATCTCACCCTTGCACCGCAGCCTTGATGCCCTGTCCTTGGATCCTGTAGCATTTAAAACTTCACAGCGCAGACCGAGCTCCATGCAGCTCACGTCGTGCCTGTCCTTGGGCTGTGCCTTGGTCATGGCATCGGCGAGCATGCGCTTAGTGCCACAATGCACAATAGCCGCATCTCCCTTCGCCACCTAGTCCCGCGCGTAGTGATGACGGATCTCGATGTGCTTGGTCCTCCTGTGCAGCACTGGGTTCTGGGTCAGGCTGATGGCACTCATGTTGTCAACGTTGAGTACCGTAGGCTTCCATTGCGGCACGCCGATTCCTTTAGCAGCCGCCTCAGCCACACCGCCTCCTTTGCGGCTTCCGCGAGCGCGATGTACTCCGCTTCGGTGCTGGACAGCACCACGCAGTCCTGTTTCCTCCTTGCCCATGAAACTGCTACACCACCAAGCACAAACACGTACCCCGACGTTGATTTTCTGTCATCCACATCACCTGCCCAGTCGGCGTCCGAGTAGCCGACCAACTCGAGGGAGTCGTCACGTGCTCCCCCTCCAAACACGAGCCGTGACTGTTTTGTTGCCTTGAGATAGCGGAGGATCTGCTTCAGTGCTTGCCAATACAGCGACCCGGGGTCAGCAACGTAGCGGCTCAGTTGGCCCTCCGCGAAGGCCAGGTTGGGCTGCGTCGCCACCATGGCGTACATGATGCTCCCCACAGCGGACTGGTATGGCACACCTGCCATCTCCTCCTTCTTCTCGTCCGTGCTTGGGCCCATGCTTGAGCTTAGCTCACACGTGGTGGTCATGGGTGTGCCGATGGGGTTGCACTCCTCCATGTTGTAGCGGCGGAGCACCTCTTGCACATACTTTGCCTGCCCCATCTCGAGCGTGCGTGCCTTGCGGTCCCTCTTGATGGCGACGCCGAGGTAGTACTCGAGCTCGCCCATGTCGGTCATTTTGAACCGACCACCCAGCTGCCGCTTCAGGTTCACAAACTCCTCCATGTCCGATGAAACGAGGATGAGATCATCCACATAGAGTGCCACGATCTGGTGCAACCCCGGCTGCTTCCGCACGTACACGCTGTGATCCGCCTCGCAGCGCTTGAAGCCAAGCTCGGCCATGAAGCCGTCCATTTTCAGGTACCATATGAGTGGCACTTGCTTCAGTCCGTAGAGCGCCTTGCGAAGTCGACACACCTTCCCCGGCGGTGCGTCCACCCCCTCCAGAACCTCCATGTAGACCTCCTTGTCCAGGTCGCCGTTGAGAAACGCAGTTTTCACGTCCATTTAGTGGACTTCGTAGTCGCGCACCGTCGCCACCGAGAGGATGGAGCGAATGGAGGCGAACTTTGCCACCGGCACAAAGGTTTCATCGTAGTGTTCACCCTTTCATTGGGCGTACCCCTTCGTGACCAGCCGCGCCTTGTACCGCTCCAACTTCCCCTCCTTGGTGAGCTTCTTCTTGAAGATCCACTTGGAGCCGATGATTTTTGCGCCCATTCGGCCTGTCTATCAGCAGCCAAGTGCCATTCTCTTCATGGGAGGCAAGCTCAGATTTTATATCTCCCTCCCACTCAGCCCCATCCTTCCGCTCCAACGCCTCCTTGACGGTCTCGGGCTCCTCTTGCGCAAAGAACGCTCGAGCGAGCCCAGTCCAGATGCCCTCTGCGGCATCGTACCTCTTTGCCGTCCTCCTTGCACGTCCGCTTCTTCGGGGCTGCTGCTGTTGAGGCTGCTGCTGCTGCTGCCCCCTCGCGGTGCCACTTGTACCGCTGGCGTGCTCCCCCTCTCTCGGGGACCGTGGAGATGCGGGCTCACTCCCCACCTCTTTGTTAAACTCCACTGCTGCCGGCGCTTCGGACTCATTGTCTGACTTGGCTGAATGCAAATCAGCCGCTCCCACATCGCTCGGATTGCTCTCGCCGGCTGGAGCCGATGGGACGTCACCCTCTTTTGCTTCCTCCGGCGTCTCCCCCTCAAGGAGTGGCAGCCACTCCCCACGCTTGGAGAGACCCGCGTCCTTGTCTGTCCAACGGCTGGCCTTGTCGAACGTGACGTTGTGACTCTTCACGATCTGCTGCCTCCGCGGGTCGAAGAGCCGGTATGCCTTGTTCCCACTCTCCTATCCAACGAAGATGCATAGGCGAGTCCGCTGGTCCAGCTTGCCCCACCCCTCCCGTGCCTGCACAACAGCATGTGCAACACAACCAAACATGCGGAGATGTGCCATAGCTGGCTTCCTCCCACTCCACACTTCTTGTGGCGTCTTCCACACCTTGGATTCCGTGTCTTTTAGCGACTTCGTCGGCGTCAGGTTCATGATGTACGCCGCTGTCCGTGCCGCCTCGCCCCAGTACCGCTGCGCGAGGCCGGCATCACTCAACATGGACCGGACCATGTTGAGGATGGTGCGGTTCGCCCTCTCGGCGACGCCGTTCTGCTGCGGAGAATGTGGCATAGTTTTCTGCCACGCGATCCCCTTGCTCTTCATCCATGCCGAGCAGCCCTCGTACTCGCCGCCGTTGTCGCTCCGGAACGCCTTCACCTTCAACTCCGTTTGNNNGCCTTGCTCCCGCTCTCGTACCCGACGAAGATGCACCGGCGAGTCCGCGGGTCCAGCTTGCCCCGCCCCTCCCGTGCCTGCACAACAGCATGTGCAACACAACCAAACGTGCGGAGGTGTGCCACAGTTGGCTTCCTCCCGCTCCACACTTCTTGTGGCGTCTTCCACACCTTGGACTCCGCGTCTTTTAGCGGCTTCGTCGGCGTCAGGTTCATGATGTACGCCGCTGTCCGTGCCGCCTCGCCCCAGTACCGCTGCGCGAGGCCGGCATCACTCAACATGGACCGGACCATGTTGAGGATGGTGCGGTTCGCCCTCTCGGCGACGCCGTTCTGCTGCGGAGAATGTGGCATAGTTTTCTGCCACGCGATCCCCTTGCTCTTCATCCATGCCGAGCAGCCTTCGTACTCGCCACCGTTGTCGCTCCGGAACGCCTTCACCTTCAACTCCGTTTGCTGCTCCAGAGCCGCCATGAATTCCTGCATGCACGACAAGACATCGCTCTTCCTCTTGATGATGTAGAGGTAGAGCTTGCGGCTGTGATCGTCGATGAAGGTGACGAAGTAGCAAGCACCCCCGATGGAGCTCTCGAATGGTCCGCACACGTCAGTGTGCACCACCTCCAACTTCATCGACGCTCGCGTCCCTTTGCCATCAAACGGCTGCCGTATCGCCTTGCCAACCACGCATGGCTCGCACACGGCATTCCTGCCTGCATCGAGGTCCTTGACCTCAAGGCCCCGCACCACTTCCTTCTTCGCCATGTCTCTCACAGTTGAGGGAGCGATGTGACATAGGCGGTCGGTGCCATAGGTCCAGATTTCCTTCATCCTTTGTCACGAGGTTGACGGCGTCAGTCCTTACCGCATCGGCAAGGACCTTGGTGCGAAGAAGGTACAGGTCCTCCTCCCTCTTGCCACGCGCAATCACCTCGCCATCTGATAGCCTCTTTCTTGTTGAAGAGTACCTGGAGCCCCTTGTCGGTAAGGCGGCTCACTGACAGCAGGTTTGCCCCAAAGTTGGGCATGTGGAGCACGTCGTAGATGGTGCACGGAATGAATTTCTCGTTCACCACCGACTCAATGCGAACACTGCCTTTGCCTGCAGCCAGCTCCGTTTTTCCATTGGCCACTGTCATGCCCCGCTCGGTGGCGCCGCCCGGTTGCATTGTGTGTGGCGGCCTGATCCGGAGTCGATGACAGTGACTTCCGGATCTGTCAAGTCGGTAGACTCCCTGGCCATCATGGCTTGGGTGTCCTCCCCGCCCTTCCTGGGCTGGTCCGACTTCTTGTTGGGACAATCACGTGCGTAGTGGTCCTGTTTGCCACAATTGTAGCACTCCCCCTTGTTGTCACCTCTCTTGGTGCCCTGGTTGGCACCCTTCCCCTTCTTGCCTCCCCCTCCATCTTGAGGGCTGACGGCATAGGCGGAAGTTGATGTCGCCAAACTCTCTCTCCCACCGCGCTGCATCCATTCGTTAAGGACGTACTCAGCCACCTTCGGGTACTTCAGCTCATCGGCGGACCAGCCGCCTACGACGGTGATCATGGGACTCCAACTGTCCGGCAAGGCCAGGAGGAGGATCATGGCTTATAGCTGAGGGTCGACCTTCCATCCGGTGGCTATGCACTCGGCAGTGAGGGACTCAATCTGCTGCAGGATCTCCATGATGTCGTCGCCTTCGTTGGCTCGGAGGGTGACGAGCCTCTTGAAGATGAAGAGCTGATTAGCAAGGTTGGTGGACTGGTAGATGGTGCAGAGTTTCTTCCAGGCCTCCGCAGCCTTGTGCATCCTTGAATGAGGGAGCACTGCGTCGGAGCAAGCGCATACACCAACAAAGTAAATGCCTTTTTGTTGCGCTTCTTGTACGCTTCCACTTCCTCCGGCGTCACGGTATCTGGAGGGGCAGTTTCTTCACCCTTGACCAGCTCAAGCAGGCCCTTGTCATCGAGGAAGACCTCAAACTCCCACCTCCAAAGGTGGAAGCCATGTCCGTCAAACTTGGAGACGCCGATGCTCTCTTGCTCGGTCGGTGCCATGGCGCGTGGCGGTAGCGTGAACGTTGTAGAGCTAGGGACCTTCTAGGCACGTGGACCCATAACCCTTTGTTGGCTCTAGTGGGTGTGGAGGCACCCTCAAGGATGCCTAGCTCTTGCTGATGCATGCTACCAAGGTTTGGGGCAGCCAAGTGACACCAATGGTGAAGAGTGTGGAGCACAAGGATCACGGATGTGAGTGGACAGAACACGTCGCATTCAGTAGAACTAAATTGAAACACGATTTTGTTACTTAGCATAGTGCGATTACATCATATCCTTATAGCCTGTGATTGAAGCTTTCCAACGCATCCAAGCACACCCAAAACGGAGCAGTAGAGCCCCTGCTACGGCCGTCGAAGTAACCCTTGGTGGAGCCGCCCACCTTGCCTTACACGCTAGGCAACGGGAGGCGCTTCGAGGATAACCAGTCGAAGCGCCTTTTTTTGCCCAGAAGTCAAGGAGAAGTTCACCCTGGTCAAGGAGAGTCTTCTGGTTGCTTCCTTTATGACCCTGGTGCATTTGGGGTTCGTTGGAGATGAACTCTGATCACTGGTGGTGGATTATCCCGCCACCCATGGCGGGTACCAGATTCCATCCCCTCAATACCCGAATTTCGGGCTAGGCTAACTTTCTGAATACTCACTCAAATCAAGCGATTCAAAGCTCGATCCTGCATGGAACAATCCAAGGAATCCAAATCTAAAGTCAGATCAGGTGTTCGACCACTCCTCAGTGGTCAAACCAGGGAGTACACTCAACGGCACTCATGGCAAGGGGCACACCATGTCAACAATCTTGGCCTTGCTCCAGCTGTCTAGGCCTTGCTCCAGTTGTCTTAGGCCTGCTCAAGTTGTCTTGGCCTTGCTCCTGTTGTCTTGGGCTTGCTCCAGTTGTCTTGGGCTTGCTCCAGTTTTCTTGGCCTTGCTCCAGTTGTCTTGGCCTTGCTCCACTGGTCTTGGGCATGCTCCAGTTGTCTTGGTCTTGCTCCAGTTGTCTTGTTATTTTGATAGTGGTCTTGGACGTGCTCCAGTTGTCTTAGGCTTGCTCCAGTTGTCTTTGGCTTGCTCCGGTTGTCTTGGCCTTGCTCCAGTGTCTTGGCCTTGCTCCAGTTGTCCTGGCCTTGCCCTAGTTGTCTTGGACTTGCTCCAGTTATCTTGGGCTTGCTCCAATTGCTCCTATTGTTTTGGGTTTCCTCCAGTTGTATCGGCCTTGCTCCAGTTGTCTTGGGCTTGCTCCAGTTGTCTTGGCCTTACTCCAAGTGTCATGGACTTGCTCCAGTTGTCTTGGGATTGTTTTAGTCATCTTGGGATTGCTCCAGTTGCCTTGGCCTTGCTCCAGCTGTCTTGGCCTTGCTCCAGTTGTCCTGGGCTTGGTCCACTTGTCCTGGGCTTGCTCCAGTTTTCTAGGACTTTCTCCAGTTGTCTTGGGCCTGCTCCAGTTTTCTTAGGCTTGCTCCAGTTGTCTTGACCTTGCTCCACTTTATCAGGCTTTCTCCAGTTGTCTTTGGCTTGCTCCAGGTGTCTTTGGCTTGCTCCAGTTGTCTTAGCCTTGCTCCAGCTGTCTTGGACTTGCTTTAGTTGTCTTGGGCTTGCTCCAGTTGTCTCGGGATTGCTCCAGTTTCCTTGGCCTTGCTCCAGTTATTTTGGCTTTGCTCCAGGTCTTTTGGGCTTGCTCCAGGTGTCTTGGTATTGCTCCAGTTCTCTTGGCCTTGCTCGAGTTTTCATGGGCTTGCTGCACTTGTCTTGGGCTTGCTCCAGTTGTCTTGGGCTTGCTCCAGTTGTCTTGGCCATGCTCCAGTTGTCTTAGGCTTGCTCGAGTTGTCTTTGGCCTGCTCCGGTTGTCTATGGCTTGCTCCACTTGTCTTGGGCTTGCTCCAGTTTTATTGGCCTTGCTCCAGTTGTCTGGGCCTTGCTACAGTAGGCTTGGACTTGCTCCAGTTATCTTGGGCTTGCTCCAGTTGTCTTGGCCTTGCTCTAGTTGTCTTGGACTTGCTCCAGTTGTCTTGGGTTTGCTCCAGTTGTCTTGGGCTTGATCCAGTTGTCTTGGCCTTGCTCTAGTTGTCATGGCATTGTTCCAGCTGTCCATGGCTTGCTCCAGCTGTCTAGGGCTTACTCCATCTGTCTTCGCCTTGCTCCAGTTGTCTTGGCCTTGCTCCAGTTGTCTTGGCCTTGCTCCACTTGTCTTGGCCTTGCTCTAGTTGTATTGGACTTGCTCCAGTTTTCTTGGCCTTGCTCCAGTTATATTGGGCTTGCTCCAGTTGTCTTTGGCTTGCTCCAGTTGTCTTAGACTTGCTCCAGTTGTCTTGGGCTTGTTTCAGTTCTCTTTGGCTTGCTCCAGTTGTCTTGGGCTTGCTCCAGTTGTATTGGGCTTGCTCTAGTTATCTTGGCCTTGCTCCAGTTGTCTTGGGATTGCTCCAGCTATCTTGGCGTTGCTCCAGTTGTCTTGGACTTGCTCCAGTTGTCTTGGGCTTGCTTCAGTTGCCTTGGGCTTGCTCCAGTTGTCTTGGCCTTGCTCCAGTTGTCATAGTCTTGGTCCAGTTGTCTTGGGCTTTGTCCACTTGTCTTGGGCTTGCTTCAGTTGTATTGGATTGCTACAGTTTTCTTTCGCTTGCTCAAGATGTATTAGGCTTGCTCCAGTTCTCTTCGCCTTGCTCCAGTTGTATCAGGCTTGCTCCAGTTGACTTGGGCTTATCCCAGTTGTCTTGGGTTTGCTCTAGTTGTCTTGGGCTTTCTTGATTTGTCTTGGTCTTGCTCCAGTTGTCTTGGGCTTGCTCCAGCTGTCTTGGCATTGCTCCAGCTGTCTTGGCCTTGCTCCAGTTGTCCTGGCCTTGCTCCAGTTGTCTTGGCATAGCTCC
Organism: Penium margaritaceum; assembly: GCA_023375785.1. Classification (NCBI taxonomy): domain Eukaryota; kingdom Viridiplantae; phylum Streptophyta; class Zygnematophyceae; order Desmidiales; family Peniaceae; genus Penium; species Penium margaritaceum. The sequence goes on from SZWC01002753.1 coordinate 171,599, forward strand.
AGTTGTCTTGGGCCTGCTCCAGTTGTCTTGGGCTTGCTCTAGTTGTCTTGGCTTTGATCCAGCTGTTTTGGCCTTGCTCCAGTTGTCTTTGGCCTGCTCCAGTTGTATTGGGCTTGCTCCAAGTTTTCTCGGCCTTGCTCCTGTTGTCTTGGCCTTGCGCCAGTTGTCTCGGGCTTGCTCCAGATATTTTAAGCTTGCTCCAGGTGCTTTGGGCTTGCTTCAGTTCTCTTGGCCTTGCTCTAGTTTTTTTAGGCTTGCTCCAGTTGTCTTGGGATTGCTCCAGTTGTCTTGGCGTTGCTCCAGTTGTCTTAGGCTTGCTCAATTTGTCTTTGCCTTGCCCCAGTTGTCTTTGGGCTTGCTCCAGTTGTCATGGCATTGTTCCAGCTGTCTATGGCTTGCTCCAGCTGTCTAGGGCTTGCTCCATCTGTCTTCGCCTTGCTCCAGTTGTCATGGCCTTGCTCCAGTTGTCTTGGCCTTGCTCCAATTGTCTTGGCCTTGCTCTAGTTGTCATGGGCTTGCTCCAGTTTTCTTGGCCTTGCTCCAGTTGTCTTGGGCTTGCTCCAGTTGTCTTTGGCTTGCTCCAGTTGCCTTAGAATTGCTCCAGTTGTCTTGGGCTTGTTTCAGTTCTCTTCGGCTTGCTCCAGTTGTCTTGGGCTTGCTCCAGTTGTATTGGGCTTGCTCTAGTTGTCTTAGCCTTGCTCCAGTTGTCTTGGGATTGCTCCAGCTGTCTTGGCATTGCTCCAGTTGTCTTGGACTTGCTCCAGTTGTCGTGGGCTTTCTTCAGTTGCCTTGTGATTGCTCCAGTTGTCTTGGCCTTGCTCCAGTTGTCTTGGGCTTTGTCCACTTGTCTTGGGCTTGCTTCAGTTATATTGGGTTTGCTCCAGTTTTCTTGGGCTTGCTCAAGATGTATTGGGCTTGCTCCTATTCTCTTTGCCTTGCTCTAGTTGTATCAGGCTTGCTCCAGTTGACTTAGGCTTGCCCCAGTTGTCTTGGGTTTGCTCTAGTTGTCTTGGGCTTGCTTGATTTGTCTTGGTCTTGCTCCAGTTGTATTGGGCTTGCTCCAGCTGTCTTGGCCTTGCTTCAGGTGTCTTGGCCTTGCTCCAATTGTCTTGGGCTTGCTCCAGTTATCTTGGCCTTGCTCCAGTTGTCTTGGCCTTGCTCCAGTTGTCTTTGGCCTGCTCCAGTTGTCTTTGGCTTGCTCCAGTTGTCTTGGGCTTGCTCCAGTTTTATTGGCATTGCTCCAGTTGTCTTGGCTTAACTCCAGTTGTCTTGGGCTTGCTCCATTTTTCCTGGGCTTGCTCCAGTTGTCTTGGAATTTTTCTAGTTGTCTTGGACTTGCTCCAGTTGAATTGGGCTTGCTCCCGTTGTCTTCGGCTTGCTCCAGTTGTCTTGGCCTTGCTCCAGTTGTCTTGGCCTTGCTCCAGATAATCTGGGCTTGCTCCAGGTGTTTTGGTCTTGCTCCAGATTTCTTGGCCTTGCTCCAATTCTCTTTGGCTTGCTCCAGTTGTCTTGGGCTTGCTCCAGCTCTCTTGGGCTTGCTCCAGTTGTCTTGTCCATGCTCCAGTTGTCCTGGCTTTGCTCCAGTTGTCTTGGCCTAGCTCCAGTTGTCTTGGGCCTGCTCCAGTTGTCTTCGGCTTTCTCTAGTTGTCTTGGCTTTGATCCAGCTGTCATGGCCTTGCTTCAGTTGTCTTTGGCCTGCTCTAGTTGTATTGGGCTCGCTCCAAGTTTTCTTGGCCTTGCTCCAGTTGTATTGGCCTTGCTCCAGTTGTCTATGGCTTGCTCCAGATGTTTTAAGCTTGCTCCAGGTGCTTTGGGCTTGCTCCAGATGTCTTGGCCTTGATCTAGTTTTTTTGGGCTTGCTCCAGTTGTCTTGGGCTTGCTCCAGTTGTCTTGGCGTTGCTCCAGTTGTCTTAGGCTTGCTCAAGTTGTCTTTGGCTTGCTGCAGTTGTCTTTGGGCTTGCTCCAGTTGTCTTGGGATTGCTCCAGTTGTCATGGCATTGTTCCAGCTGTCTAGGGCTTGTTCCAGCTATCTAGGGCTTGCTCCATCTGTCTTTGCCTTGCTCCAGTTGTCTTGGCCTTGCTCCAGTTGTCTTGGCCGTGCTCCAGCTGTCTTGGCCTTGCTCTAGTTGTCTTGGGTTTGCTCCAGTTGTATTGGCCTTTATCCAGTTGTCTTGGGCTTGCTCCAGTTGTCTTCGGCTTGCTCGAGTTGTCTTGGACTTGCACCAGTTGTCTTGGGTTTGTTTCAGTTCTCTTCAGCTTGCTCCAGTTGTCTTGGGCTTGCTCCAATGGTCTTGGGCTTGCTCCAGTTGTCTTGGCCTTGCTCCAGTTGTATTGGGCTTGCTCCAGCTTTCTTGGCACTGCTCCAGTTGTCTTGGACTTGGTCCAGTTGTCTTGGGCTTCCTTCAGTTGCCTTGGCCTTGATCTTGTTGTCTTGGCCAATGGATTGGCATGACACGGTGTATGCCGACTGCATCAACAGAGCCGAATACCGTGCAAGAGGCACTTGCATGGCCCGAAGGGGAGCAATGGGATGCAACCATCAAATTAGAGCTGGCATCCATTACGGAAAACGATACGTAGGAGCTGGTTTACAGGCCGAAAGATGCCAAGGTCATCGGCTCAAAGTGGGTTTTCAAGACCAAGTTCACAAAGGAAGGTGTGGTATCAAGTACAAGAAGCGGCTGGTGGCGAAAGGTTATGCACAGTGTAAGGGGGAGCACTACGATGTGAAATTTGCTCCCGTCGCCAAGTTCACAAGCATCTGGGCGATCCTTGCGGTGGCGGCCGCGAAGGACATGGAGCTTCACCAAATGGACGTAAAGACGGTCTTCCTCAACGGCATCATAGACAAAGAGATTTACATGGAGGTGCCAGAGGGGGTGGAGGCGCCGGAGGGCAAGGTGTACAAGTTGCAGAAGTCCTTGTACGGGCTAAAACAATCGCTCGGATGTTGGTCACCAACAGATGGACAACTTCATGGCACAACTCGGCTTCAAGCGCTGTGAATCGGATCACAGCGTGTACGTGCGGCGCGACAAACAGCTCCATCAGATCGTTGCACTCTATGTGGACAACATGATTTTGTGCTTGACGGATCTGCTGAATCTACAGTGGCTGAAAGAGCAGCTGAGAAGCAGATTCTAGATGGCGGATATGGGGGAGCTGGAAAACTACCTCGGGGTGAGTATCACGCAGAATCGGAGGACGCGCACGCTTGAGCTGGGGCAGGCAAAATACGTGGCCGAGGTGCGGAAGCGGTACAGCATGGAGGACTGCAAACCAGTTGGCAGTCCGGTATTCACGACCTGTGAACTGAGTACGGCAATGGCACCACAGACAAAAGAAGAGTGGGAGGATATGGCAGGGGTGTCCTACCAATCGGCGGTGGGCAGCCTCATGTACGCCATGGTGGCAACTTGACCGGGCCTGGGCTACGCAGTGGGCCAGGTGAGCAGGTACGTGGCCGATCCAGGGCCACTACACTGGCAGGCGGTCAAGCGCATCCTCCGCTACCTGCAGGTGACGCGGCATGCCCGCTTGAGGTTCGATGGCAAGGGGCGGGTGGGTCCCTTGCGTCTGGTCTGCTATACGGACGCATACTACGCTGGCGATGTAGACAAGCGGAAGTCCACATCCGGCTACGTGTTCGTCCTCACTGGTGCATCGGTCTTATGGTGCAGCAGAAAGCAAGACTGCGTCACCATCTCCACAGTGGAAGTAGAGTATAATGCGCTGGCCGAGGCGGTCAAGGAGGCGGTGTGCCTCCGCAGGTTGCTGGGGGAGCTGGGCGTGCCGCAGCAGGAGCTTACGGTGGTTCAAGAGGACAACATCGGCTCAATCTCCCTGACCAACAACCTGACGCAGTACAGGAGGACGAAGCACATCGACGTGCGTTACCACTACGTACGGGACATGGTTGAAAAGGGGCAGGTGGTGCTGCAACACTGCAGCACGCACAACATGCTTGCGGATTGCTTGACCAAAGTGCAACCCGTCGACCGGCACGCATTGAGCGTGGCCGGACTTGGGATGACGAGCTATGATGGACTGGAGGGTGCAGCGGCAGATGAGTGAGAGCAGGCAGGAGCAGCGGGCATGGCAGGTGCAAGGGGGAGAATGTTGTAGATTTGCCCCTCTGCATGCCATAGTGTGGCGCCGGGAGGCGCCAACGAGCCGCCAGAGAGAGGAAATTCCACGTCGTTGAATCTGGCGACTTGATGAATGCTCGGATTCTAAATTAGATGATTGCTCCTGAAAGTTGACAATTTTTTGAATCTGGTGGAAGTTGTTTCAACTGATTTGGACAAGTAACAAGGGAGATATGAGCTTCCAAAGTTGGGGTGTGCGCGGCGGCTCTGGGAGTCGGCCGCGGTTCGACTGAAGGTGGATAATCCACCTGACCGAGGAGCAAAAGTCCATCTGGAGATTTTGCTCCGGAAGGGCTGCCAAGGCATCCGGTGAATGATCCAGCGGATGTCAGTAGTGTAGTTTGTTAGTGAGGGACTTAGCCAAATCTCTGGCTCGGCGTCCGAATCTCAGCAGTACCTTTTGTTACTCGGGAACTTGGTCAAAATTCTGACTGCAGGTCTGCGAACAGGTTTCGACCTACATAAATCCCCATCACCAAACTCGATGATTAACTCATCGAAACAGACCCCAAAGGCGCAAGGGACACCGCCACTACGTGTAGGGCCATCTGCGCCTCCGGAATAGCGTTTTCACGGGTCCTTGATGTGTGAGGGCGCTTCGACAGGCGACGTGGTGCGTGCCGCCAACTGAGCGGTTGGTTTGGGGTGCAGCGCTAGGACTACGTAGCAGGAGCTACGCTTATCATAATTGCGTACGGTTTGGTGCATTGGAGAGCTCATGAATAGCCCTACAAACGTTCAGATAATGTCCATGTTAAAAAACTAATGCAAAATCGCGCTCTTCCCTTCGCAAAGGTGACTGTCTCGCATTTGTCGTCAACTGCCAGAAACATAGCACTGCCAGAAAGCTCACGCATAGACTCAGAACCATCCGCACAAAACATAGCCGTGAGCACGGAGGACCTGTCGGGCCACATTGGAACCGTACCCGGTTTCTGACAAATCTGGCACAACTCTGGCACAACTCTGGCACAAAAATGGCCCAACTCTGGCACAAATCTGGCAAAACTCTGGCACAACTCTAACACAACTATGGCACACCTCTGGCACAACTCTGGCACGACTTTGGCACAACTCTGGCAATACTCTGGCACAACTCTGGCACACATATGGCAATACTCTGGCACAACTCTGGAACATCTCTGGCACAATTCTGGTACAACTTTGGCCCAACTCTGGCACAACTCTGGCACAACTGTAGCACACCTCTGGCACAACTCTGGCACAACATTGGCACAACTCGGGAACAAATCTGGCTCAACTCTGGCACAACTCTGGCACAACTCTGGCAAAACTCTGGCACAACTCTAACACAACTCTGGCACAACTCTGGCACAACTCTGGCACGACTTTGCCACAACTCTGGTACAACTCTGGCACAACTCTAACACAGCTCTGGAACAACTCTGGCACAACTCTGGCACAACTATTGCACAACTCTGGCACAACTTTGGCACCACTCCGGCACAACTCTGGCACAACTGAGTTATGTTTAATCACCCCAAATTCACACACTTCATGATCAGTGTATCGAAAAGTGTATTTCTACACGCAAACATTTCTCAAAAAACATCGGCATCACTACATGTCAGCAAAGCCCAGATGAACTTTCCTTTTATAGAAATAAAAATTTAATGGGCTCTATGTGATATGTAGCAGTTTCTGTTAACAGTCCATGTTCAATAGTTTGTTCACTTCCAAATACACTTGTTGATACACAGTTTCACAGGCAAGGCCATTGGTCATATATGGCACAACTCCGGCACAACTCCGGCACAACCCTGGAACAACTCTGGCACAACTCTGGAACAACTATGGCACAACTCCAGCACAACTCCGGCACAACTCTAGCATGCCTCTGGAAAAACTCTGGCACAATAATGGCCCAACCCTGGAACAACTCTGGCACAACTCTGGCACAACTCTGGCCCAACTCTGGCACACCTCTGGCACAACTCTGGCACAACTTTGGCACAACTCTGGCATGACTCTGGCACAACTCTGGCACGACTCTGGCACGACTTTGGCAAAACTCTGGCACAACTATTGCACAACTCTAACACAACTCTGGCACAACTTTGCAAAACTCTTGCACAACTCTGGCACAACTTTGGCACCACTCCGGCACAACTCTGGCACAACTCTAGCTCAAATTTGGTACAACTCTGGCAAAACTCTGGCACAACTATGGCACAACTCTGGAACAATACTGGCACAAATCCGGCAGAACTCCTGCACAACCCTGGAACAACTCTGGCAAACCTCTGGAACACCTCTGGCACAACCCCGGAACAACTCTGGCACAACTCTGGCACAACAATGGCATGCCTCTGGCACAACTCTGGCATGCCTCTGGCACAACTCTGGCACAACAATGGCCCAACACTGGTACAACTGTGGCGCAACTTTGGAACAACTCTGGCCCAACTCTGGCGCAACACTAACATAACTCTGGCACAACTCTGGCACAACTCTGGTACAACTCTGGCACAACTCTGGCACAATTCTGGGACAACTCTGGCACAACTCTGGCAAAACTCTGGCACTACTCTGGCACAACATTGGCACAACTCTGTCACAACTCTGGCACAACTCTGGCACAACTCTGGCACAACTCCGCCGAAACTCTGGCACAACTCCGGCACAATTCTGGCACAAAGATGGAACAACTCTGGCACAACTCCGGCACAACTCCGGCAGAACTCTGGCACAGCTCTGGCTCCTCTCTGGAACAACACTGGCACAACAATGGCCCAACTATGGCACAAATCTGGCTAAACTCTGGCAAAACTCTAACAAAACTATGGCACAACTCTGGCACAACACTGGCATGACTTTGGCACAACTCTGGCACAACTCTGGCACAACTCTGGCACACCTGTGGCACAACTCTGCCACAACTCTGGCACATCTCTGGCACAATTGTGGTAAAAATCTGGCCCAACTCTGGCACAACTCTGGCACAACTGTAGCACAACTCTGGCACAACTTTGGCACAAGTCTGGCACAACTCGGGCACAAATCTGGCTCAACTCTGGCACAACTCTGGCACAACTCTAGCACAGCTCTGGCACAACTCTAACACAACTCTGGCACAAACATGGCACAAATCTTGCACAACTCTGGCACAACTCTGGCACAACTCTGGCACAACTCTGGCACAGGTCTGGCACAACTCTGGCACAACTCTGGCACAACTGTGGCACAACTCTGGCACAACTCTGGCACAACTCTGGCACAACTCTGGCCCAACTCTGGCACAACTCTGGCACAACTCTGGCACAACTC
>SZWC01002753.1:186329-207837 GCA_023375785.1 Penium margaritaceum
GCACAACTCTGGCACAACTCTGGCACAACTCTGGCACAACTCTGGCACAACTCTGGCACAACTCTGGCAAAACTCTGGACCAACTCTGGCACAACTCCGGCACAATTCCAGCACAACTCTGGCACAACTCTGGCACGCCTGTGGCACAACTCTGGCTCAACAATGGCCCAACTCTGGCACAACTCTAACTTAACTCTGGCACAACTCTAACACAACTATGGCACAACTCTGGCATAACCCTTGCACAATTTTGGCACAACTCTGGCACAACTCTGGCACAACTCTGGCACAACTCTGGCACACCTGTGGCAAAACTCTGGCACAACTCTGGCACATCCTTGGCACAATTCTGGTACAACTCTGGCCCAACTCTGGCACAAATCTGGCACAACTCTGGCACAACTCTGGCACAACTCTAACACAACTCTGGCACAACTCTGGCACACCTTTGGCACATCTCTGGCACCATTCTGGTACAACTCTGGCCCAGCTATGGCACAACTCTGGCACAACTGTAGCACAACTCTGGCACAACTCTGGCACAACTCTGGCACAACGTTGGCACAAATCGGGCTCAACTCTGGTACAACTGTGGCACAACTCTGGCACAATTCTGGCACAACTCTGGCACAACTCTGGCACAACTCTGGCACCACTCTGGCCCAACTCTGGCACAACTCTGCCACAACTTTGGCACAAATCTGGCACAACTCTGGCAAGACTTTGGCACAACCCTGGCACGACTTTGGCACAACTCTGGCACAACTCTGGCACCACTCTGGCCCAACTCTGGCACAACTCTGCCACAACTCTGGCACAACTCTGGCACAATTCTGGCACAACTCTGGCGCAACTCTGGCACAACTCTGGCACAACTCTGCCACAACTCTGGCACAACTCTGGCACAATTCTGGCACAACTCTGGCGCAACTCTGGCACAACTCTGGCACAACTCTGCCACAACTCTGGCACAACTCTGGCACAATTCTGGCACAACTCTGGCGCAACTCTGGCACAACTCTGGCACAACTCTGCCACAACTCTGGCACAACTCTGGCACAATTCTGGCACAACTCTGGCGCAACTCTGGCACAACTCTGGCACAACTCTGCCACAACTCTGGCACAACTCTGGCACAATTCTGGCACAACTCTGGCGCAACTCTGGCACAACTCTGGCACAACTCTGCCACAACTCTGGCACAACTCTGGCACAATTCTGGCACAACTCTGGCGCAACTCTGGCACAACTCTGGCACAACTCTGCCACAACTCTGGCACAACTCTGGCACAACTCTGGCAAGACTTTGGCACAACCCTGGCACGACTTTGGCACAACTCTGGCACAACTCTGGCATAACTCTAACACAACTCTGGCAAAACTCTGGCACAACTCTGGCACAACCTTGGCACAACTCTGGAACAATTCTGGGACAACTCTGGCACAACTCTGGCACAACTCTGGCTCAACTCTGAAACAACTCTGGCACGTCTCTGGCACAACTCTGGCACAACAATGACCCAACTCTGGCACAACTCTGGCAAACCTCTGGCAGAACTCTAACACAATTATGGCACAACTTTGGCACAACTCTGGCACAACTCTGGCCCAACTCTCCCACAACTATGGCACAACTCTGGCACAACTTTGGCCCAACTCTGGCAAAACTCTGGCACAAATTTGGCACAACTCTGGTACAACTCTGGCACAACTCTGGCACAACTCTGGCACAACTCTGGCAGAATTCGGGCACAACTCTGGGACAACTCTGGCACAACTCCGGCTTAGCTCTGGCACAACTCTGGCACATCTCTGGCACGTCTCTGGCACAACTCTGGCGCAACTCTAACTTAACTCTGGCACAATTCTAACACAACTATGGCACAACTATGGCACAACCCTGGCACGACTTTGGCACAACTCTGGCACAACTCTGACACAGCTCTGGCACACCTGTGGCACAATTCTGGTACAACTCTGGCCCAACTCTGGCACAATTCTGGCGCAACTGTAGCACAACTCTGGCACAACTCTGGCACAATTCTGGCACAAGTCTATCACAAATCTGGCTCAACTCTGGCACAACTCTGGCACAACTCTGGCACAACTCTATGACAACTCTGGCATAACTCTGGCACAACTCTGGCACAACTCTTGCACAACTCTGGCACAACTCTGGCACAACTCTGGCACAACTCTTGCACAACTCTGGCACAACTCTGGCACAACTCTGGCACAACAAGGAACAACTCTGGCACAACTCTGTCACAATTCTGGCCAAACTCTGGCACAACTCTGGCACAACTCTGGCACAACTTTGGCACAACTCTGGCACAACTCTGGCACAACTCTAGCACAACTCTGGCACAACTTTAGCACAACTCTTGCACAACTCTGGCACAATTCTGGAACAAATCTGGCACAACTCTGGCACAACTCTGGCACAACCCTGGCACAACTTTGGCACAACTCTGGCACAACTCTGGCACAACTCTGGCACAAATCTGGCACAACTCTGGCACAACTTTGGCACAACTATGGCACAACTCTCGCACAACTCTGTCAGAATATTATCCAAGTCCCACACAGCTCTTCCGGTTTCTCTCTCCTACTCTCTCGTGGTTCCTCAAATACCCCAGTCGCCTCTGGACCCCGAGAGCAGAAATACCCTCCGAGCAGGTTCATCTCCCGCTGCTGGCATGCTCAACGGCTTGGGCGGTGAAACCGGCCAAGCCTCCCACGATCTCCGGAAGACCGTCGGCTGCCCCACGAACCTCGCCAACGGATCTTCTGTCAAGACCAGCGAGCAGCAACATGGACCGCCAACCGGCACGCGCCTCGGTCTGCGCTACCCGCCAACGTGCAGGAGCCCCTANTGTCAGAATATTATCCAAGTCCCACACAGCTCTTCCGGTTTCTCTCTCCTACCCTCTCGTGGTTCCTCAAATACCCCAGTCGCCTCTGGACCCCGAGAGCAGAAAAACCCTCCGAGCAGGTTCATCTCCCGCTGCTGGCATGCTCAACGGCTTGGGCGGTGAAACCGGCCAAGCCTCCCACGATCTCCGGAAGACCGTCGGCTGCCCCACGAACCTCGCCAACGGATCTTCTGTCAAGACCAGCGAGCAGCAACATGGACCGCCAACCGGCACGCGCCTCGGTCCTCGCTACCCGCCAACGTGCAAGAGCCCCTACCCGAACATCACGAAACTGGGTTGTCCCCCGAGGTCCCCCACGTGCACTCGCCTTGCGCCAACCGAGGCGCCCACACTCAAGTGGAGTCGCAAAGCGGCTCCGCCCTCCGCAACTGCATCAGCAGCAGCACGGCGTTTGCAGCTGCACCTGTCGCATCGCCCGCCATAGTACTAGCAGAGCTCTAGGCTCAAGTACATAACTAGCAGTAGCTTCTTGTTATTCTTTGCTTCTGTTCCATCAATCAATCATTCTCGTCAATCGCTTTCATCGCTTCCGCTTCGGTTTCCATCACTTCTGTCTCATCGTGTGTGGTTGCCTCACCCTGCGCTTCCGCTCCGTGCTCAGCTTCACCGCATTTTTCCAACATGGTATCAGAGTCTTCCCGATTCTACGGCCTGATTCACCCACCCACCCACCCTTCTGCGTTTCAAGCTTCGTTTCGTGTGCCCCTTCTCTCGCTTGCGGGCGGCTGTCCGTATGGCGAGCGTGCCTCTGCTCTGATACCCTCCTTCCGAATCTTCCTCACCTGCACCTCCTTCCGGACGACCCTCCTTCGAAGCCATGGCCCTCTTCTCGGAAGCCCATTTCCGTTGGCTCCAAGATTTCTACGCGGGCCGCGACGTCGGACCTCCTCCTCCGCCCAACAGCAATCCGTCCGACTGTCTTCCTTTCTCCAACATCTCCACCACACCACCTCCCTCACCACCCAGCGCTCATCTGCCTCCTCCGTCCTGCCCGGATCCAGCCCCATCTCCAACCCCTCCTTCGCCTCTGGCTCCTCCTCCAACTCCAGCGCCTCCGGCTCCACCAACGCCTCCAACTCCTCCTCCAGCTCCTCCAGCGCCCTCAGCCCCGCGTGCCCCTCTTCCGCACTGCCATACTCCTCCTGGCTTCCCGTCTTCTTCACTACCGAACTGTCTCGTCCCTCCAGGATTTCCACCACACACCATCACCAAGACCGACCCTCATGACTCGCTCCCTCAACCTGCCCATGCACCAACTTCCTTCTCTTCAACCCCTCCGTCGCCTCTAACTCCTCCTCCAGCTCCGCGTGAACCCCTTCCCCACTGCCCTGTTCCCCCTGGCTTCTTGCCTCGCCCGCTGCGCAGTCCAACTCTTCTGTCACCTCACTGCTTCATCGCCTCGCAGCCTTCCGCCCTGACCCTGGCAACTGCTCCCACTTTCGCTCACTGCGCCACTCCACGTGGCTTCTCCCCTCCTGCCCTCTCGCCAGTCGGGCCTCTCGCCCCCAACTTCCTCCCTGCCCCGACGGCCATGGATCCTCCATCCTCCGCTGGCTCCGTCTTCCTCAGCAACATTCTCATTCCGGCAGCACTCAACATTTCTCCTTCCCAACCTCCGCTACTTTCGTTTACCCTGACTTCTTCACCACTTGACCTCTTCCTCCTTCCTGCTTCTCTTCGCCTCTCTGCTGCCCCAAGCAAGGCTGCAGTTCCCTTCCTCTTTAATGCCTCCAACCAAGAGCCTGTCTGTGTTTCCCTGTCTCCTCCCTGGCGTACCAGGAACACGCCGCCCCAGCCGACTGACACTTCCAGCACCAACAATCTCCCTCTGTGGACACATGGTTTCACCCCTCCCTGCCTGCTTCTTTTTCCGGGATGTCTCGCTCCCGCTGACTACACCACGCCTCTCCTCCATGGCGGCCCCCATTCCTTCATCATCCCTTGTGCTTTGTGGCAGTACGGGCGGCTAACAAGTTCCTCATCCATGCACCAGCAAGCAGCTCCTCAAACACCATCCCAAGCCTCCTCCCTCCGTGTCTGCCCTCTCCTCTTCCTGGTGGCCACAACCACCACCATCACCTTCTCCGGGCTCTCCTCCTCTCGCTGTGTGGACTTGCGGGCGGCTGTCAGAATATTATCCAAGTCCCACACAGCTCTTCCGGTTTCTCTCTCCTACCCTCTCGTGGTTCCTCAAATACCCCAGTCGCCTCTGGACCCCGAGAGCAGAAAAACCCTCCGAGCAGGTTCATCTCCCGCTGCTGGCATGCTCAACGGCTTGGGCGGTGAAACCGGCCAAGCCTCCCACGATCTCCGGAAGACCGTCGGCTGCCCCACGAACCTCGCCAACGGATCTTCTGTCAAGACCAGCGAGCAGCAACATGGACCGCCAACCGGCACGCGCCTCGGTCCTCGATACCCGCCAACGTGCAGGAGCCCCTACCCGAACATCACGAAATTGGGTTGTCCCCCGAGGTCCCCCACGTGCACTCGCCTTGCGCCAACCGAGGCGCCCACACTCAAGTGGAGTTGCAAAGCGGCTCCGCCCTCCGCAACTGCATCAGCAGCAGCACGGCGTTTGCAGCTGCACCTGTCGCATCGCCCGCCATAGTACTAGGCTCAAGTACATAACTAGCAGTAGCTTCTTGTTATTCTTTGCTTCTGTTCCATCAATCAATCATTCTCGTCAATCGCTTTCATCGCTTCCGCTTCGGTTTCCATCAATTCTGTCTCATCGTGTGTGGTTGCCTCACCCTGCGCTTCCGCTCCGTGCTCAGCTTCACCGCATTTTTCCAACAAACTCTAGCACAACTCTGGCAAAACTCTGGAACAACTCTGGCACAACTCTGGTACAACTCCAGCACAACTCTGGCACAACTCTGGCACGCCTGTGGCACAACTCTGGCACAACAATGGACCAACTCTGGCACAAGTCTAACATAACTCTGGCACAACTCTAACACAACTATGGCACAACTCTGGCATAACCCTGGCACGACTTTGGCACAACTCTGGAACAACTCTGGCACAACTCTGGCACAACTCTGGCACACCAGTGGCAAAACTCTGGCACAACTCTGGCACATCCTTGGCACAATTCTGGTACAACTCTGGCCCAACTCTGGCACAACTCTGGCACAACTCTGGGACAACGCTGGCACATCTCTGGCACAACTCTGGCTCATCTCTGGCACAATTCTGGTACAACTCTGGCTCAACTCTGGCACAACTCTAGCACAACTCTGGCACAACTCGGGCACGACTCTGGCACAACCCTGGCACGACTCTGGCACACCTCTGGCATAACTCTAACACAACTCTGGGACAACTCTGGCACAACTCTGGGACAACGCTGGCACATCTCTGGCACAACTCTGGCTCATCTCTGGCACAATTCTGGTACAACTCTGGCTCAACTCTGGCACAACTCTAGCACAACTCTGGCACAACTCGGGCACGACTCTGGCACAACCCTGGCACGACTCTGGCACACCTCTGGCATAACTCTAACACAACTCTGGGACAACTCTGGCACAACTCTGGGACAACGCTGGCACATCTCTGGCACAACTCTGGCTCATCTCTGGCACAATTCTGGTACAACTCTGGCTCAACTCTGGCACAACTCTAGCACAACTCTGGCACAACTCGGGCACGACTCTGGCACAACCCTGGCACGACTCTGGCACACCTCTGGCATAACTCTAACACAACTCTGGGACAACTCTGGCACAACTCTGGGACAACGCTGGCACATCTCTGGCACAACTCTGGCTCATCTCTGGCACAATTCTGGTACAACTCTGGCTCAACTCTGGCACAACTCTAGCACAACTCTGGCACAACTCGGGCACGACTCTGGCACAACCCTGGCACGACTCTGGCACACCTCTGGCATAACTCTAACACAACTCTGGGACAACTCTGGCACAACTCTGGGACAACGCTGGCACATCTCTGGCACAACTCTGGCTCATCTCTGGCACAATTCTGGTACAACTCTGGCTCAACTCTGGCACAACTCTAGCACAACTCTGGCACAACTCGGGCACGACTCTGGCACAACCCTGGCACGACTCTGGCACACCTCTGGCATAACTCTAACACAACTCTGGGACAACTCTGGCACAACTCTGGGACAACGCTGGCACATCTCTGGCACAACTCTGGCTCATCTCTGGCACAATTCTGGTACAACTCTGGCTCAACTCTGGCACAACTCTAGCACAACTCTGGCACAACTCGGGCACGACTCTGGCACAACCCTGGCACGACTCTGGCACACCTCTGGCATAACTCTAACACAACTCTGGGACAACTCTGGCACAACTCTGGGACAACGCTGGCACATCTCTGGCACAACTCTGGCTCATCTCTGGCACAATTCTGGTACAACTCTGGCTCAACTCTGGCACAACTCTAGCACAACTCTGGCACAACTCGGGCACGACTCTGGCACAACCCTGGCACGACTCTGGCACACCTCTGGCATAACTCTAACACAACTCTGGGACAACTCTGGCACAACTCTGGGACAACGCTGGCACATCTCTGGCACAACTCTGGCTCATCTCTGGCACAATTCTGGTACAACTCTGGCTCAACTCTGGCACAACTCTAGCACAACTCTGGCACAACTCGGGCACGACTCTGGCACAACCCTGGCACGACTCTGGCACACCTCTGGCATAACTCTAACACAACTCTGGGACAACTCTGGCACAACTCTGGGACAACGCTGGCACATCTCTGGCACAACTCTGGCTCATCTCTGGCACAATTCTGGTACAACTCTGGCTCAACTCTGGCACAACTCTAGCACAACTCTGGCACAACTCGGGCACGACTCTGGCACAACCCTGGCACGACTCTGGCACACCTCTGGCATAACTCTAACACAACTCTGGGACAACTCTGGCACAACTCTGGGACAACGCTGGCACATCTCTGGCACAACTCTGGCTCATCTCTGGCACAATTCTGGTACAACTCTGGCTCAACTCTGGCACAACTCTAGCACAACTCTGGCACAACTCGGGCACGACTCTGGCACAACCCTGGCACGACTCTGGCACACCTCTGGCATAACTCTAACACAACTCTGGGACAACTCTGGCACAACTCTGGGACAACGCTGGCACATCTCTGGCACAACTCTGGCTCATCTCTGGCACAATTCTGGTACAACTCTGGCTCAACTCTGGCACAACTCTAGCACAACTCTGGCACAACTCGGGCACGACTCTGGCACAACCCTGGCACGACTC
This sequence comes from Penium margaritaceum, assembly GCA_023375785.1. NCBI lineage: Eukaryota > Viridiplantae > Streptophyta > Zygnematophyceae > Desmidiales > Peniaceae > Penium > Penium margaritaceum. The sequence continues at coordinate 194,530 of SZWC01002753.1, forward strand.
TGGCACACCTCTGGCATAACTCTAACACAACTCTGGGACAACTCTGGCACAACTCTGGGACAACGCTGGCACATCTCTGGCACAACTCTGGCTCATCTCTGGCACAATTCTGGTACAACTCTGGCTCAACTCTGGCACAACTCTAGCACAACTCTGGCACAACTCGGGCACGACTCTGGCACAACCCTGGCACGACTCTGGCACACCTCTGGCATAACTCTAACACAACTCTGGGACAACTCTGGCACAACTCTGGGACAACGCTGGCACATCTCTGGCACAACTCTGGCTCATCTCTGGCACAATTCTGGTACAACTCTGGCTCAACTCTGGCACAACTCTAGCACAACTCTGGCACAACTCGGGCACGACTCTGGCACAACCCTGGCACGACTCTGGCACACCTCTGGCATAACTCTAACACAACTCTGGGACAACTCTGGCACAACTCTGGGACAACGCTGGCACATCTCTGGCACAACTCTGGCTCATCTCTGGCACAATTCTGGTACAACTCTGGCTCAACTCTGGCACAACTCTAGCACAACTCTGGCACAACTCGGGCACGACTCTGGCACAACCCTGGCACGACTCTGGCACACCTCTGGCATAACTCTAACACAACTCTGGGACAACTCTGGCACAACTCTGGGACAACGCTGGCACATCTCTGGCACAACTCTGGCTCATCTCTGGCACAATTCTGGTACAACTCTGGCTCAACTCTGGCACAACTCTAGCACAACTCTGGCACAACTCGGGCACGACTCTGGCACAACCCTGGCACGACTCTGGCACACCTCTGGCATAACTCTAACACAACTCTGGGACAACTCTGGCACAACTCTGGGACAACGCTGGCACATCTCTGGCACAACTCTGGCTCATCTCTGGCACAATTCTGGTACAACTCTGGCTCAACTCTGGCACAACTCTAGCACAACTCTGGCACAACTCGGGCACGACTCTGGCACAACCCTGGCACGACTCTGGCACACCTCTGGCATAACTCTAACACAACTCTGGGACAACTCTGGCACAACTCTGGGACAACGCTGGCACATCTCTGGCACAACTCTGGCTCATCTCTGGCACAATTCTGGTACAACTCTGGCTCAACTCTGGCACAACTCTAGCACAACTCTGGCACAACTCGGGCACGACTCTGGCACAACCCTGGCACGACTCTGGCACACCTCTGGCATAACTCTAACACAACTCTGGGACAACTCTGGCACAACTCTGGGACAACGCTGGCACATCTCTGGCACAACTCTGGCTCATCTCTGGCACAATTCTGGTACAACTCTGGCTCAACTCTGGCACAACTCTAGCACAACTCTGGCACAACTCGGGCACGACTCTGGCACAACCCTGGCACGACTCTGGCACACCTCTGGCATAACTCTAACACAACTCTGGGACAACTCTGGCACAACTCTGGGACAACGCTGGCACATCTCTGGCACAACTCTGGCTCATCTCTGGCACAATTCTGGTACAACTCTGGCTCAACTCTGGCACAACTCTAGCACAACTCTGGCACAACTCGGGCACGACTCTGGCACAACCCTGGCACGACTCTGGCACACCTCTGGCATAACTCTAACACAACTCTGGGACAACTCTGGCACAACTCTGGGACAACGCTGGCACATCTCTGGCACAACTCTGGCTCATCTCTGGCACAATTCTGGTACAACTCTGGCTCAACTCTGGCACAACTCTAGCACAACTCTGGCACAACTCGGGCACGACTCTGGCACAACCCTGGCACGACTCTGGCACACCTCTGGCATAACTCTAACACAACTCTGGGACAACTCTGGCACAACTCTGGGACAACGCTGGCACATCTCTGGCACAACTCTGGCTCATCTCTGGCACAATTCTGGTACAACTCTGGCTCAACTCTGGCACAACTCTAGCACAACTCTGGCACAACTCGGGCACGACTCTGGCACAACCCTGGCACGACTCTGGCACACCTCTGGCATAACTCTAACACAACTCTGGGACAACTCTGGCACAACTCTGGGACAACGCTGGCACATCTCTGGCACAACTCTGGCTCATCTCTGGCACAATTCTGGTACAACTCTGGCTCAACTCTGGCACAACTCTAGCACAACTCTGGCACAACTCGGGCACGACTCTGGCACAACCCTGGCACGACTCTGGCACACCTCTGGCATAACTCTAACACAACTCTGGGACAACTCTGGCACAACTCTGGGACAACGCTGGCACATCTCTGGCACAACTCTGGCTCATCTCTGGCACAATTCTGGTACAACTCTGGCTCAACTCTGGCACAACTCTAGCACAACTCTGGCACAACTCGGGCACGACTCTGGCACAACCCTGGCACGACTCTGGCACACCTCTGGCATAACTCTAACACAACTCTGGGACAACTCTGGCACAACTCTGGGACAACGCTGGCACATCTCTGGCACAACTCTGGCTCATCTCTGGCACAATTCTGGTACAACTCTGGCTCAACTCTGGCACAACTCTAGCACAACTCTGGCACAACTCGGGCACGACTCTGGCACAACCCTGGCACGACTCTGGCACACCTCTGGCATAACTCTAACACAACTCTGGGACAACTCTGGCACAACTCTGGCACAACTCTGGCACAACTCTGGCACAACTTTTGCACTACTCTGGCACAACTCTGGTAAAACTCTGCCAGAACCCTGGCACGCCTTTGGCACAGCTCTGGCACAACTCTGGCATAACTCTAACACAACTCTGGCGCAACTCTGGCACAACTCTGGCACAACTCTGGCACAACTTTGGCACAACTCTGGCACAACCCTCTCACAATTCTGGGACAACTCTGGCACAACTCTGGCACAAGTCTGGCACAACTTTGAAAGAACTTTGCCACAACTCTGGCACAACTCTGTCACAACTCTGGCACAAAGATTGAACAACTCTGGCACAGCTCCAGTACAACTCCGGCACATTTCTGGCACATCTTTTGGCACGTCTCTGGCACAACTCTGGCAAAAAAATGGCCCAACTCTGGCACAACTGTAACACAACTGTGGCACAACTCTGGCACAACCCTGGCACGACTTGGCACAACTCTGGGACAACTCTGACACAACTCTGGCACACCTGTGGCACAACTCTGGCACAACTCTGACACATCTGTGGAACAATTCTAGTACAACTCTGGCCCAATTCTGGCACAACTCTGGCACAACTGTAGCACAATTCTGGCACAACTCTGGCACAAGTCTGGCACAAGTATGGCACGAATCTGGCTCAACTCTGGCACAACTCTGGCACAACTCTGGCACAACTCTGGCAAAACTCTATGAAAATTCTGGCACAATTATGGCACAACTCTGGAACAACTCTGGCACAACTCTGGCACAACTCTGGCTCAACTCTGGCACAACTCTGGAACAACTCTGGCACAACTCTGGCACAACGCTGGCACAACTCTGGCACAACTCTGGCCTAACTCTGGCACAACTCTGGCACAACTCTCGCACAACTCTGGGACAACTCTGCCACAACTCTGGCACAACTCTGGCACAACTCTCGCACAACTCTGGGACAACTCTGCCACAACTCTGGCACAACTCTGGCACAACTCTCGCACAACTCTGGGACAACTCTGCCACAACTCTGGCACAACTCTGGCACAACTCTCGCACAACTCTGGGACAACTCTGCCACAACTCTGGCACAACTCTGGCACAACTCTCGCACAACTCTGGGACAACTCTGCCACAACTCTGGCACAACTCTGGCACAACTCTCGCACAACTCTGGGACAACTCTGCCACAACTCTGGCACAACTCTGGCACAACTCTCGCACAACTCTGGGACAACTCTGCCACAACTCTGGCACAACTCTGGCACAACTCTCGCACAACTCTGGGACAACTCTGCCACAACTCTGGCACAACTCTGGCACAACTCTCGCACAACTCTGGGACAACTCTGCCACAACTCTGGCACAACTCTGGCACAACTCTCGCACAACTCTGGGACAACTCTGCCACAACTCTGGCACAACTCTGGCACAACTCTCGCACAACTCTGGGACAACTCTGCCACAACTCTGGCACAACTCTGGCACAACTCTCGCACAACTCTGGGACAACTCTGCCACAACTCTGGCACAACTCTGGCACAACTCTCGCACAACTCTGGGACAACTCTGCCACAACTCTGGCACAACTCTGGCACAACTCTCGCACAACTCTGGGACAACTCTGCCACAACTCTGGCACAACTCTGGCACAACTCTCGCACAACTCTGGGACAACTCTGCCACAACTCTGGCACAACTCTGGCACAACTCTCGCACAACTCTGGGACAACTCTGCCACAACTCTGGCACAACTCTGGCACAACTCTCGCACAACTCTGGGACAACTCTGCCACAACTCTGGCACAACTCTGGCACAACTCTCGCACAACTCTGGGACAACTCTGCCACAACTCTGGCACAACTCTGGCACAACTCTCGCACAACTCTGGGACAACTCTGCCACAACTCTGGCACAACTCTGGCACAACTCTCGCACAACTCTGGGACAACTCTGCCACAACTCTGGCACAACTCTGGCACAACTCTCGCACAACTCTGGGACAACTCTGCCACAACTCTGGCACAACTCTGGCACAACTCTCGCACAACTCTGGGACAACTCTGCCACAACTCTGGCACAACTCTGGCACAACTCTCGCACAACTCTGGGACAACTCTGCCACAACTCTGGCACAACTCTGGCACAACTCTCGCACAACTCTGGGACAACTCTGCCACAACTCTGGCACAACTCTGGCACAACTCTCGCACAACTCTGGGACAACTCTGCCACAACTCTGGCACAACTCTGGCACAACTCTCGCACAACTCTGGGACAACTCTGCCACAACTCTGGCACAACTCTGGCACAACTCTCGCACAACTCTGGGACAACTCTGCCACAACTCTGGCACAACTCTGGCACAACTCTCGCACAACTCTGGGACAACTCTGCCACAACTCTGGCACAACTCTGGCACAACTCTCGCACAACTCTGGGACAACTCTGCCACAACTCTGGCACAACTCTGGCACAACTCTCGCACAACTCTGGGACAACTCTGCCACAACTCTGGCACAACTCTGGCACAACTCTCGCACAACTCTGGGACAACTCTGCCACAACTCTGGCACAACTCTGGCACAACTCTCGCACAACTCTGGGACAACTCTGCCACAACTCTGGCACAACTCTGGCACAACTCTCGCACAACTCTGGGACAACTCTGCCACAACTCTGGCACAACTCTGGCACAACTCTCGCACAACTCTGGGACAACTCTGCCACAACTCTGGCACAACTCTGGCACAACTCTCGCACAACTCTGGGACAACTCTGCCACAACTCTGGCACAACTCTGGCACAACTCTCGCACAACTCTGGGACAACTCTGCCACAACTCTGGCACAACTCTGGCACAACTCTCGCACAACTCTGGGACAACTCTGCCACAACTCTGGCACAACTCTGGCACAACTCTCGCACAACTCTGGGACAACTCTGCCACAACTCTGGCACAACTCTGGCACAACTCTCGCACAACTCTGGGACAACTCTGCCACAACTCTGGCACAACTCTGGCACAACTCTCGCACAACTCTGGGACAACTCTGCCACAACTCTGGCACAACTCTGGCACAACTCTCGCACAACTCTGGGACAACTCTGCCACAACTCTGGCACAACTCTGGCACAACTCTCGCACAACTCTGGGACAACTCTGCCACAACTCTGGCACAACTCTGGCACAACTCTCGCACAACTCTGGGACAACTCTGCCACAACTCTGGCACAACTCTGGCACAACTCTCGCACAACTCTGGGACAACTCTGCCACAACTCTGGCACAACTCTGGCACAACTCTCGCACAACTCTGGGACAACTCTGCCACAACTCTGGCACAACTCTGGCACAACTCTCGCACAACTCTGGGACAACTCTGCCACAACTCTGGCACAACTCTGGCACAACTCTCGCACAACTCTGGGACAACTCTGCCACAACTCTGGCACAACTCTGGCACAACTCTCGCACAACTCTGGGACAACTCTGCCACAACTCTGGCACAACTCTGGCACAACTCTCGCACAACTCTGGGACAACTCTGCCACAACTCTGGCACAACTCTGGCACAACTCTCGCACAACTCTGGGACAACTCTGCCACAACTCTGGCACAACTCTGGCACAACTCTCGCACAACTCTGGGACAACTCTGCCACAACTCTGGCACAACTCTGGCACAACTCTCGCACAACTCTGGGACAACTCTGCCACAACTCTGGCACAACTCTGGCACAACTCTCGCACAACTCTGGGACAACTCTGCCACAACTCTGGCACAACTCTGGCACAACTCTCGCACAACTCTGGGACAACTCTGCCACAACTCTGGCACAACTCTGGCACAACTCTCGCACAACTCTGGGACAACTCTGCCACAACTCTGGCACAACTCTGGCACAACTCTCGCACAACTCTGGGACAACTCTGCCACAACTCTGGCACAACTCTGGCACAACTCTCGCACAACTCTGGGACAACTCTGCCACAACTCTGGCACAACTCTGGCACAACTCTCGCACAACTCTGGGACAACTCTGCCACAACTCTGGCACAACTCTGGCACAACTCTCGCACAACTCTGGGACAACTCTGCCACAACTCTGGCACAACTCTGGCACAACTCTCGCACAACTCTGGGACAACTCTGCCACAACTCTGGCACAACTCTGGCACAACTCTCGCACAACTCTGGGACAACTCTGCCACAACTCTGGCACAACTCTGGCACAACTCTCGCACAACTCTGGGACAACTCTGCCACAACTCTGGCACAACTCTGGCACAACTCTCGCACAACTCTGGGACAACTCTGCCACAACTCTGGCACAACTCTGGCACAACTCTCGCACAACTCTGGGACAACTCTGCCACAACTCTGGCACAACTCTGGCACAACTCTCGCACAACTCTGGGACAACTCTGCCACAACTCTGGCACAACTCTGGCACAACTCTCGCACAACTCTGGGACAACTCTGCCACAACTCTGGCACAACTCTGGCACAACTCTCGCACAACTCTGGGACAACTCTGCCACAACTCTGGCACAACTCTGGCACAACTCTCGCACAACTCTGGGACAACTCTGCCACAACTCTGGCACAACTCTGGCACAACTCTCGCACAACTCTGGGACAACTCTGCCACAACTCTGGCACAACTCTGGCACAACTCTCGCACAACTCTGGGACAACTCTGCCACAACTCTGGCACAACTCTGGCACAACTCTCGCACAACTCTGGGACAACTCTGCCACAACTCTGGCACAACTCTGGCACAACTCTCGCACAACTCTGGGACAACTCTGCCACAACTCTGGCACAACTCTGGCACAACTCTCGCACAACTCTGGGACAACTCTGCCACAACTCTGGCACAACTCTGGCACAACTCTCGCACAACTCTGGGACAACTCTGCCACAACTCTGGCACAACTCTGGCACAACTCTCGCACAACTCTGGGACAACTCTGCCACAACTCTGGCACAACTCTGGCACAACTCTCGCACAACTCTGGGACAACTCTGCCACAACTCTGGCACAACTCTGGCACAACTCTCGCACAACTCTGGGACAACTCTGCCACAACTCTGGCACAACTCTGGCACAACTCTCGCACAACTCTGGGACAACTCTGCCACAACTCTGGCACAACTCTGGCACAACTCTCGCACAACTCTGGGACAACTCTGCCACAACTCTGGCACAACTCTGGCACAACTCTCGCACAACTCTGGGACAACTCTGCCACAACTCTGGCACAACTCTGGCACAACTCTCGCACAACTCTGGGACAACTCTGCCACAACTCTGGCACAACTCTGGCACAACTCTCGCACAACTCTGGGACAACTCTGCCACAACTCTGGCACAACTCTGGCACAACTCTCGCACAACTCTGGCACAACTCTGGCACAACTCTGGCACAACTTTGGCACAACTCTGGCACAACTCTCGCACAATTCTGGGACAACTCTGCCACAACTCTGGCACAACTCTGGCACAACTCTGGCACAACTCTGGCACAAAGATGGAACAACTCTGGCTTAACTCCGGCACAACTCCGGCACATTTCTGGCACAACTCTGGCGCGTCTCTGGCACAACTCTGGCACAAAAATGGCCCAACTCCGTCACAACTCTGGCAAAACTCTGGCACAACTCTAACACAACTGTGGCACAACTCTGGCACAACCCTGGCACGACTTGGCACAACTCTGGCACAACTCTGACACAACTCTGGCACACCTGTGGCACAACTCTGGCACAACTCTGGCACATCCGTGGAACAATTCTGGTACAACTCTGGCCCAAATCTGGCACAACTCCGGCACAACTGTAGCACAATTCTGGCACAACTCTGGCACAATTCTGGCACAAGTCTGGCACAAATCTGGCTCAACTCTAACACATCTGTGGCATAACTCAGGCACAACTCTGGCACAACTCTGGCACAACTATGGCACAACTCTGGCACAACTCTGGCACAACTCTGGCCCAACTCTGGCACAACTCTGGCACAACTCTCGCACAGCTTAGGCACAACTCTGGCACAACTCTGGCACAACCCTGGCACATCTCTAACACAACTCTGGCACAACACTGGCACAACTCTGGCACAACTCTGGTACAACTCTGGCACAACTCTGGCCCAACTCTGGCACAATTCTGGCACAACTCTGGCACAATTCTGGCACAATTCTGGCACAAGTCTGGCACAACTCTGGCTCAACTCTGGCACAACTCTGGCACAACTCGGGCACAACTCTGGCACAACTCTGGCACCGCTCTGGCACAACTCTGGCACAACTCTGCCCCAACTCTGGCAAACTCTGGCACACCTCTGGCACAACTCTGGCACACCTCTGGCGCAACGCTGGCACAACAATGGCCCATCTCTGGCACAACTCTAACTTAACTCTGGCACAACTCTAACACAACTATGGCACAACTCTGGCACAACGCTGGCACAACTCTGGCACAACTCTGGCGCAACTCTGGCACAACTCTGGCACAACTCGGGCACAACTCTGGCACAACTCTGGCACCGCTCTGGCACAACTCTGGCACAACTCTGCCCCAACTCTGGCAAACTCTGGCACACCTCTGGCACAACTCTGGCACACCTCTGGCGCAACGCTGGCACAACAATGGCCCATCTCTGGCACAACTCTAACTTAACTCTGGCACAACTCTAACACAACTATGGCACAACTCTGGCACAACGCTGGCACAACTCTGGCACAACTCTGGCGCAACTCTGGCACAACTCTGGCACAACTCGGGCACAACTCTGGCACAACTCTGGCACCGCTCTGGCACAACTCTGGCACAACTCTGCCCCAACTCTGGCAAACTCTGGCACACCTCTGGCACAACTCTGGCACACCTCTGGCGCAACGCTGGCACAACAATGGCCCATCTCTGGCACAACTCTAACTTAACTCTGGCACAACTCTAACACAACTATGGCACAACTCTGGCACAACGCTGGCACAACTCTGGCACAACTCTGGCGCAACTCTGGCACAACTCTGGCACAACTCGGGCACAACTCTGGCACAACTCTGGCACCGCTCTGGCACAACTCTGGCACAACTCTGCCCCAACTCTGGCAAACTCTGGCACACCTCTGGCACAACTCTGGCACACCTCTGGCGCAACGCTGGCACAACAATGGCCCATCTCTGGCACAACTCTAACTTAACTCTGGCACAACTCTAACACAACTATGGCACAACTCTGGCACAACGCTGGCACAACTCTGGCACAACTCTGGCGCAACTCTGGCACAACTCTGGCACAACTCGGGCACAACTCTGGCACAACTCTGGCACCGCTCTGGCACAACTCTGGCACAACTCTGCCCCAACTCTGGCAAACTCTGGCACACCTCTGGCACAACTCTGGCACACCTCTGGCGCAACGCTGGCACAACAATGGCCCATCTCTGGCACAACTCTAACTTAACTCTGGCACAACTCTAACACAACTATGGCACAACTCTGGCACAACGCTGGCACAACTCTGGCACAACTCTGGCGCAACTCTGGCACAACTCTGGCACAACTCGGGCACAACTCTGGCACAACTCTGGCACCGCTCTGGCACAACTCTGGCACAACTCTGCCCCAACTCTGGCAAACTCTGGCACACCTCTGGCACAACTCTGGCACACCTCTGGCGCAACGCTGGCACAACAATGGCCCATCTCTGGCACAACTCTAACTTAACTCTGGCACAACTCTAACACAACTATGGCACAACTCTGGCACAACGCTGGCACAACTCTGGCACAACTCTGGCGCAACTCTGGCACAACTCTGGCACAACTCGGGCACAACTCTGGCACAACTCTGGCACCGCTCTGGCACAACTCTGGCACAACTCTGCCCCAACTCTGGCAAACTCTGGCACACCTCTGGCACAACTCTGGCACACCTCTGGCGCAACGCTGGCACAACAATGGCCCATCTCTGGCACAACTCTAACTTAACTCTGGCACAACTCTAACACAACTATGGCACAACTCTGGCACAACGCTGGCACAACTCTGGCACAACTCTGGCGCAACTCTGGCACAACTCTGGCACAACTCGGGCACAACTCTGGCACAACTCTGGCACCGCTCTGGCACAACTCTGGCACAACTCTGCCCCAACTCTGGCAAACTCTGGCACACCTCTGGCACAACTCTGGCACACCTCTGGCGCAACGCTGGCACAACAATGGCCCATCTCTGGCACAACTCTAACTTAACTCTGGCACAACTCTAACACAACTATGGCACAACTCTGGCACAACGCTGGCACAACTCTGGCACAACTCTGGCGCAACTCTGGCACAACTCTGGCACAACTCGGGCACAACTCTGGCACAACTCTGGCACCGCTCTGGCACAACTCTGGCACAACTCTGCCCCAACTCTGGCAAACTCTGGCACACCTCTGGCACAACTCTGGCACACCTCTGGCGCAACGCTGGCACAACAATGGCCCATCTCTGGCACAACTCTAACTTAACTCTGGCACAACTCTAACACAACTATGGCACAACTCTGGCACAACGCTGGCACAACTCTGGCACAACTCTGGCGCAACTCTGGCACAACTCTGGCACAACTCGGGCACAACTCTGGCACAACTCTGGCACCGCTCTGGCACAACTCTGGCACAACTCTGCCCCAACTCTGGCAAACTCTGGCACACCTCTGGCACAACTCTGGCACACCTCTGGCGCAACGCTGGCACAACAATGGCCCATCTCTGGCACAACTCTAACTTAACTCTGGCACAACTCTAACACAACTATGGCACAACTCTGGCACAACGCTGGCACAACTCTGGCACAACTCTGGCGCAACTCTGGCACAACTCTGGCACAACTCGGGCACAACTCTGGCACAACTCTGGCACCGCTCTGGCACAACTCTGGCACAACTCTGCCCCAACTCTGGCAAACTCTGGCACACCTCTGGCACAACTCTGGCACACCTCTGGCGCAACGCTGGCACAACAATGGCCCATCTCTGGCACAACTCTAACTTAACTCTGGCACAACTCTAACACAACTATGGCACAACTCTGGCACAACGCTGGCACAACTCTGGCACAACTCTGGCGCAACTCTGGCACAACTCTGGCACAACTCGGGCACAACTCTGGCACAACTCTGGCACCGCTCTGGCACAACTCTGGCACAACTCTGCCCCAACTCTGGCAAACTCTGGCACACCTCTGGCACAACTCTGGCACACCTCTGGCGCAACGCTGGCACAACAATGGCCCATCTCTGGCACAACTCTAACTTAACTCTGGCACAACTCTAACACAACTATGGCACAACTCTGGCACAACGCTGGCACAACTCTGGCACAACTCTGGCGCAACTCTGGCACAACTCTGGCACAACTCGGGCACAACTCTGGCACAACTCTGGCACCGCTCTGGCACAACTCTGGCACAACTCTGCCCCAACTCTGGCAAACTCTGGCACACCTCTGGCACAACTCTGGCACACCTCTGGCGCAACGCTGGCACAACAATGGCCCATCTCTGGCACAACTCTAACTTAACTCTGGCACAACTCTAACACAACTATGGCACAACTCTGGCACAACGCTGGCACAACTCTGGCACAACTCTGGCGCAACTCTGGCACAACTCTGGCACAACTCGGGCACAACTCTGGCACAACTCTGGCACCGCTCTGGCACAACTCTGGCACAACTCTGCCCCAACTCTGGCAAACTCTGGCACACCTCTGGCACAACTCTGGCACACCTCTGGCGCAACGCTGGCACAACAATGGCCCATCTCTGGCACAACTCTAACTTAACTCTGGCACAACTCTAACACAACTATGGCACAACTCTGGCACAACGCTGGCACAACTCTGGCACAACTCTGGCGCAACTCTGGCACAACTCTGGCACAACTCGGGCACAACTCTGGCACAACTCTGGCACCGCTCTGGCACAACTCTGGCACAACTCTGCCCCAACTCTGGCAAACTCTGGCACACCTCTGGCACAACTCTGGCACACCTCTGGCACACCTCTGGCACAACTCTGGCACACCTCTGGCACACCTCTGGCACAACTCTGGCACACCTCTGGCACAACTCTGGCACAACTCTGGCACAACTCTGGCACAACTCTGGCACAACTCTGGCACAACTCTGGAACAACTCTGGCACAACTCCGGCACAACTCCGGCACAACTCTGGCACAACACTGGCACGCCTCTGGCCTAACTCTGGCAAAACAATGGCCAATCTCTGGCACAACTCTAACACAACTATGGCACAACTCTGGCACAACCCTGGAACGACTTTGGCACAACTCTGGCACAACTCTGGCACAACTCTGGCACACCTGTGGTACAACTCTGGCTCAACTCTGGCTCATATGTGGGACAATTCTGGTACAAATCTGGCCCAACTCTGGCACAACTCTGGCACAACTTTGGTATAACTCTGGCAAAACTCTGGCACAACTCTGGCACAACTCTGGCACAAAGATGGAGCAACTCTGGCACAACTCCGGCACAACTCTGGCACAACGCTGGCACAACTCTGGCACGTCTCTGGCACAACTCTGGCACAACAATGGCACAACTCTGGCAAAACTCTGGCACAACTCTGGCACAACTCTGGCACAACTCTGGCACAACTCTGG
>SZWC01002754.1:33542-57037 GCA_023375785.1 Penium margaritaceum
ACTATTTCTCTCCACACTATTTCTCTCCACACTATTTCTCTCCATACTATTTCTCTCCACACTATTTCTCTCCACACTATTTCTCTCCACACTGTTTCTCTCCACACTATTTCTCTCCACACTATTTCTCTCCACACTATTTCTCTCCACACTATTTCTCTCCACACTGTTTCTCTCTACACTGTTTCTCTCCACACTGTTTCTCTCCACACAGAGTTTGCCGTTGTGTGCTGCGCAGGATAGTCTGCTGCTTCTGGACCAGGTGCGATCGGAGATGGACGACCACCTCCGCCACCGCCGGAATGCGGCCTCCGCAGCCGCCGCCGTTGCTGCTGCCGCACCTGCTCTCGAACTGGTCCCCGGGTTGGCCGTTGGAGAGGGCGGAGCACGAGGGGGTGCGTCGCATGTGAGTCGAGGCAGAGAGGAAGGGGAAGCGGAGGGTGAGGACCGAGGTGAAGGGACAGCGGAGGAGCGTGGGATGAAAGCAGCAGCAGCGGCAGCAGCAGCAGCAGCAGCAGCGGTGGCAGCGGCAACGGCAACACAGGAGAGGGAAGTGGCGGACATGAGCACATGCGGCCGAGTGGGTTTGGATGTCAGCAGTGGAGGGCAAAGATCGTCCGCTGATGGCGGTTCAGGAGTAGAAGCTGGTCCCTCACCATCAGAATCACTGCCAGAGAACCTTCCAGATCCCCAACAGCGTGAACAGCATCCGCAACAGCAGCGCGTGCAGGAGCACTCTCAACGGGGAGTGCAGCAGCAGCAAGAGCAGCAGCCGCAGCAGGAGCAGCAGCAGCAGCGGCGGCGGCGGAAGCAGCAGCAGCAGCAGCAACAACAGCAACAGCCCACGCATCAGCCTGTGCAGCAGCAACTCAGCGTGGTGGCAGAGGAGGCGGAGATCTGCTCTCGCATCGGTCGCAATGTGTGGGCGGTGGCTCGCGTGGGCGGCGGGTGCGAGCTGTACACCATCATGGAGAGAGGGTCGGAGGCGCTCGTGAACACGAGCGACAACGTCGACCGCCAGCTCGTCAGCAGGTTGGTCGGACTGTGGAGCGTTGTGCTGTTGCTTTGCCTTCCTACCGTGCTGTGCACTGCAGTCCATGAATATGCACCGGAAAGAAAAGTATAATAATGGTAATGATAATCAAGTTATAATGATAATAGTAGATATGGTAAGACACCTTCTGGATCCTAGTATGGTACCTCTTTTGTCATTTTACCGAGTCGCTTTGGACACCTGTGAACGACGGCGTGACATGTTCACTCTCTGAGGTGATGGGAGGAGTGGGTGGGAGAAGTTATGTTGGGAGGAGTGGGTGGGAGAAGTTATGTTGGGAGGAGTGGGTGTGGGGGGGGATTGGTGGATGGGTGGAATGATGCCCACGCACACGCACACGCAGCACTGGTCGTGGGTGCGGCCTCACAGTCTGCTCTCAACATAAGTGACGATGTTCACTCCGTTCCCTCGTGAAAGTGACAAGACATTCGCGCATGACGTGTGTGTGGATGCTTTCCGATGTTGTGCAGGCTTGTGCAAGGCACTCTCTGGCTGTGATGGTTGAAACCTGGTGGCCAAACGAATTGCATTCAAGATCCCAGACACACTTTTCCGCATTGGAGATGAGAGCCGCAGTGCTCCCTACCGAGTGTTGAGGTCGCTTGCCCCCCATGTGCCGCTGGCTCTGTTTGCATCGTCACAGGGGAGCAAGTTTGTGGATCCATGTCTCTGTCAATGAAGAATTGAGCAAGTCAAAGAGTTTCAATGTTTATGAGACCATTGCTCCAATGGATGATTATCATGTAGGATATCATTGCAGAAGAGAAACGACGACTTTGCGAAGAGTTTTCATCGGTGCGACTTGTGCCGATTTCTGTGTCACAAGACACGTAGTGATCCATTCGCCTCGTTGCACACCCCACACTCCACTGATGAAGGTGACTGACCGTGGGGGGATTCTGATGCCAGAGTGTACGACGTTGCCACGACATGACTGTCGACCATTTTGTGTCCATTATGACTCTTTACGATTACTTGGATAACATAGTGCTAATGTCAGGAACGTGTAGGATTATACCTGTGATTGGTATGCTGATGCACAGTGCGTAGGTGAGGAAAACAAGGGGGGGAGGACCTGGTTTGGCCCCCAAACTCATTGCTCTTGGTCTCCTCTCCCGACGAGCAGCACCTCTATTATTGTGACTCACTTTCCTTGGTGTGTGTGAAATTGACTTTCGTGGGTTCTCCATGTCTTGGCGTTCTGCCCCTCCCTTTGTTCTTCCACCTCTTCCCCCATTTCGTCTCTCACTACACCTAACCACCTACTGGTATGAGAGTGGCAGTGAGAGAGTGATCATTGTCCAAGCTTGAACACAAGGTCTTGGCCGTGGGTGAAGCGGCCATCGCCGCCGCCGCTCTCCCCACCACCCCCGCCTTGAGAGTAGTGGTGGCTAGGAGCCCTCTACTCCAGCCAACGCACCCCACCATCGCAGCCCGCATTTGGGGCCCTTCGTGCATCGACCTCGCTACACCCGCGCGGAACAGCTGCAGTCTTCGGCCGCCGCCTCTATCTTCGACTGCAACCGTTGTCCCTCTCGTGCACAGCAACGACTGCAGCAGCAGTTGCAGGAATGGCCTCGGCAGCAGCTGTCGCCTTTGCGACATTGCCTTACGGCATTCTGTTGCAGCATTCCCTCGGCACCTGCAGCAATTGCTATAGTGGCAACCTCGGAACAGGAGCAATAGCAGCTGCAACTGCAACCTTAGCAACAAGAGCAGCAGCAGCAGGATCAGTTGCAGCCTCGGCAGCTGCAGCAACAATCGCATAGCCGCTCTTTTGGCCGCAGAAACCACAACAGCCGCTGCAGCAATGGCCTCGGAACAGGAACAACACCAACTGCAGCTGCAGCTTCGGCAATAGGAGCAGGTTCGGCAGCAGCTGCAGTTTTGGCTGCCGCGACAGCAGCTGCATCTGCAACAGCAGCTACAACGGCAACTACAGCAACCACTGCAGCATCAGCCTCGGCATCAAGTGCTGGAGCAGCAGCAACGCTGACGGCCAAGGCCTTGGGCAACCGACGGAAGGGCACCACGCCTTAGCCACGTCAATGGTGGAGAATGTCACGCTGGCACATAACGAGCTCCCGGATGCCGCTCCTCTCGGGTCCTACGACGAGGGGTCCAGCATTGTCGCAAAGCTGGTGACCCAGCTGGTGCTGGAGATCGCCCATGTCCGACCACTCCCCTCCATTGTGGCATGATCTAGTAAGAAATCCCTCTCAGAGTACTCAGGATACCACAGGGGGAGCGACTTTGTTGTAGTCGAGGCCGCGACCATTGACCTTTTGGTTAGCCTCAACAGAGACGTTGTCTCGCTGTTAGCCGTCCTAATACGTGCAGCGTCTACCGTCATTGACGCTGCCTCAGCATTGGCAGCTACCTTCGCAGCGGCGGCCAAGGCTTCACGCGCCTCTCCAGTTACCTCAGTAGGTCGTGCCACTGAGGCCTACACCGAGGCCGTTGTCGTTTTCGGACCCGTTGCAGTAGCAGCCACTGACATTGGCACACAAAACTCAGATGAAGCAGCGGCCATCGCCTCCAGCAAAGTCGTAGCCATCGGTCGATTCCGACGTGGCAGCAACCATTTGTACCTCTACAGCCTCAGTAGCTGCACCAGCCACGCCTGCATCATCGGTTGCCATCAGTCTAATGACAGCTACTATCTCTACTGCAGCTGTCGTCACGACGCTATGTGCAGCGTCGGCCGCTGGTACCCTTGCTCTAGTGGTCCTAGCTTCCGCCATTGTGGTTGCTCTCTCTGTAGCTACTGCTCTAACCATCCCACCTCTCCTTGCCTTTCTTTGCTCTCCTCCTGTTCCATCTGCTGCTTGACGGCCGCTCTTGCATTTGTTTCCCCTTCTTACTGGCTGGTCCTGTGATGTCTGCTCTTGCTTCTTTCTTGGACAGGGGTTGGGAACTGTCCTGCAGCACTCTCTACACGTGTGTAAGGTACTTCTCATTTTTCCACGCCCACAAGGGCGGGGGCCACTCTGCCAGAACTTTGTTCGGCAGAGCCCCTCGTTTGTCACCATGCCTGGTGACGATGAGTCCGTTGTAGCAGACCTGCTGTGCCGGCTCAATTGCTCTCTTGAAGCACAGCGCGAAGTTGAGGATCGCCTCAAGCTAGCAAAGGACAACGACGCTGCCCTTGTTGATGAGGTCACTACCATTGTGCTCAAGCGCTTGCCAACCACATCTACTACTGTTGCCGCTGGCTCCATTACTGGTATTAGTTCTGGTGCCTTGTCCACTCCCACTGCCCCTGGCACCTCTGCTGCCATTGTTGCTGCTATTGCACCCCCACTGGTGCTACACTTTTCGCAGCGCCACACCAACCTGATTTCTTCTCCCAGCCGCCCGCCTTGTCTCCAAGCCTCGCCTTCTCCTCTTGTGAAAAGTGTTTTAGCGCCTAGGCTTAGGGCGAGCGTCTTTGGGATTACTAGTTCACCCATAATCTTGCTACAAACCCGCCTTTCACCATTGTTCCTAATGAATCTACACGTTTTCTCTGCGCTCTTATCCTCGTTGCGCCTGAGCACCTCGTGGATGACGTTGGCATGTTCAACATCACTCCCTCTATTGGCCACCCTGCTGATCCCATTGGTGCCTATGCCATGCTTTGTCGTCGTACCACCATTACTTTTCAGGCCGCTTAGAGTGCCCTCACTCTTTAGTTCAGCACGCTTCTGATGCGTGTCGACGAGACCGCTAACGCCTAGTGGGCTTGTGGTCTCAAGCTCCTTGGTGAGCTCAGTGAGGCAGCTCCTGGGCAGCTGTCGTCTATTCTCACCATGGTCAACAGGCTCATTCTTGAACTCTCCGACCCTCTCTGTGACGCCAAAGAAGATAAGCTTATCTTCTTTGGCGTCACAGAGAGGGTCGGAGAGTAAGCAAAATCTTACCTTCCAGGGTAGTGGCCGCGGTCGCGGTCGAGGCAAGGGCAAGGGCAAAGAGAAGGCCCCCGCCTCCTCTTTACGTGCTCTGGCACTGTGATATGCTAGAACTGCAGTTCCACCGAGCATTCCGTGTTTACATGTCCTGCTCCCTCGGATGATTTCCGCCTTGCCCGCACAATGCGCGCCCACTGGGTCCGCACCGCTGGCACCTCCGCTGCATCTGTATCCTCCTCTAGTGCAACTTTATCCTCCTCATCCCCTACCAGGAAACACGGGCCTACTCCACCACTGGCGTTCCTTCCGGTCCAGTACCCTTGGGGCTGGCTGCCTCCCTATGGTGCACCACCCTACGCGACTCCTCCCTCCTCCTCTTACACCACTCTGCCGTGGTTCTCCCCTTCCTCGGGTGCCTCGACCCCGGTTTCAGTGGCGTCTGTCGCAGGTTATGGCGAGTTTCAGGTTGAGCAGTCTCTTCTTCAGCTCCACCTTTGTGATCAGGGAGGTGAGGGTGTTTCTCCGTTGGCCAGTGGTCCTATGAAGTGCGTATGTCATCGCTCTCTATGCATCTTTTGTGGTGATTGGGACGGTGAGTTCCTTGGTCCCACCACTCGCTTTTTTGCGTCTAAGGGGGTGTGTCTGGAGATCTCCGCTCCTTACACACCCCAACAGAATGTATTCGTTGAGCGATGGAACCATACCCTTGCTGATAGTGTCTGTATCCTCTTGTATCAGTCTGGCATCCTCACGCTCTTTGCATTTGAGGCCATGAGCTACATGACCTGGATTTAGATTCTCGTTCCTCATGGGCCTCTTCCTCATAACATCGCGGCTTTTTAGCGATGGTCTGACCCTCGTGCCGACCTTCATCTTGCTCAGGTATGGGACAACATTGCCTTTGTGTGGTTGCCTGATGACCTGTACGATGGCAAAATTTCCCCTCGGGGCCGTTCTTGGATGTCTCTTCTCAGCCCAAGGCTTGGCGTTTTTTGAACCCCGTACATCAGCGGGTCGTTGAGTTCCATGATGCATTGTTCTTTGAGTATGTCTTCCTTCTTCCGTTCAATTGGCTGGAGGGAGGAAGTCGGTCTTGTTGCTCCTACAGTCCCTCTAGTTGCAACCTCACAGCTTGTACCCTTGAATCTTCCTACATCGCCAGGCTCAACGTCCACACCTGTCGTGTTTTCCCTTCCAACCACATCATCTTGCTCTTTTATCACGCTGGCATCCCCGGTCACATCCTCGTCTTCTCCTACAGCTGTGTCGTCGTCTGCTTCTCCAACATTGTCCAATCCGGCTGTCCGTGTTGTTTCCACAAACATTGCAGGGAAAGACTTAACTCTGTCCGCAGATTCCACTAAGCCCGCACCCGCCTCACCGTTCGTTCGCGGCGGGTGCTTTTGCACGCTCCCTTATAGCACCTCTAGTATCTCTACAACGTCTGTCCGTCCATCTCGGTCATAGATTGTGCAGTCCCCTGTTCTGCTAACGGGCATGGATGCACTCGGCCTGGCCACTGGTGTTGTCCATCCCAGTTCTACCCTAGACTATGCACTGCTCACCATCGAGCATGCGCGTCCAGTGACTGTTGTTGTCCCTAGCAATGTTGCTAAGTGTAACGATGCATCTGGCACCGCACCTCTCACCCCTGAGCCTACCACGGCTCGTCAGGGATGCACGGCTCTTGATGCTCAGCAGTCGGAAGCCGTCATGTATGCCTAGCTGAAGGCTCTTGACGATCACGTTGTGTACGAGTTGGTCGATCTGCCACCAAGGCGCAAAGCCATTGATGCACATTGGGTCTTTTAGCGCAAGTTCAAGCCCAATGGGATGCTTGATAAGTACAAGGCTTGCCTGATTGCAAAGGGATTCTCCCAAGTCCATGGCATCTCCTTTGATGAGACATTTGCGCTTGTCGGCCGTTACAATACAGCTCAAACATTGCTAAGTCTTGTCGCTCAGCATGATTGGGAGCTGGAGCAGATGGACGTCAACAACGCCTTCTTACACGGGTGGGGAGATGCCCACCCCTTCCAAACAAAAGCGTAGGGCAAGGTTGGTGGCAGAGGTAAGAAGATCGAGATCATGTTCAAAGACCGACTCAAATAAAAGTGCATCACGAGACACAATGACACGATGCTTAGGGTATTTCTCTATTAACCAATCAGATCAGAGCTATAGAGAGACACAACCCCTTCCTCCCACCATACAACAGGTAGCAGCGACAATGGAAGCATGTAGCTTGGGCCGGGCTAGGCTGGGTGGGACGTACAGGTCCTAGCAATGCATAGGTCCTCAGCAGAGGGCTCAGGTCACGTAGTCCTCAGACATGTCAGAGGCAAAATGCTACCCAAATGTTATTTACAGTTTCCCTCGTCGTGGCTGCCTTCTTGGCAACGACGTGAAGCAGTGGTGGTGGCGTCTTTGGCTGCATTCAGAGCATCAGCAGCTGCTGCCGCGGTAGCAGGTGTACCCGGTTGCCTTTGTCATAGCAAGCGCAACTACTCTCAGCAGCACCAACAACACTAGCAACAACAGCATTGGCACTAGTAGCAACGGCGTCCATTCCCTGGCTGCATTGTATCATCATGCAAAAATCGTAGCAGCAACAACATTAGCTGCATTAGCAGAAGCAGGTACAGCAGCAGTAGTTGCAACAATGGCAACTGCAGTATAAACCGCAGCCGCACTTGCAGCAGCAGTTGCTTCAGCAGCCACAACAGCGGCCTTAGAAGAAGCATAGTAGCAGCAACAGTAGCGACGGACTTGCTATTTTGAGGACCACTAGGGCAGCTGCAATGTCGCGCAGACACGGGCACATGCATGGCAGTTTTCCTCGCCACTGCCGCATGAGCTCATCACCCGCCGGGCTGCTGATCTACTGCTTCCTGCCCTCTCGAGCTCGCTTGTTCACTAGCTTAGGTGACGAGCTTGTTAGTCGACGGGCTCATCACTCGACATTACCCTCCCCTACACTCATTTTTCAACACGGAGGGTCGAGCGCAATCTCCCTACCATAAAAAAGGACGGAGGAGAGGAGGTGAGCCTTGTCATCCCTCTTCATCACGGACGTGCCCGGGCCCGACACTGACTGCCAAATTCTTGTTGGTGTTTAGTTTTTCCAAAATTTCTTTTTTATTTGTCTTTACCTCTGCTTCATTTATCCCTTTCTTTCATCCGTTCCTGCACGTCGTTAAGATCCGGGCATTTGGGAACTTGTCTCGTTGCCTCGAGAGACAATGCATCCTCTTTTCATCCTCCATTCTCTTGGTTATGACCCTTACACGTTGGAGTCTCACCCTGTGTGGTGGAAGACCACCAACTTCATGTCCTTGATGGTTCCAACGCCCAGGTGGGCTTCTGTGCAAGCCTCTTCGACGGTTGATGTACCCCACCCGGTGTGGTGCTAGCTTCTGCCGCTGTTCTACCCTACCATTCATGGGTTGCTTTCTCCATTCTACACCCCTCCACTGTGCCTCTACCCAGAAGCTCCATCTTACTCTCCTCTGCCAGCTTGGTCCTTTCATGAGTTGTCGCATGTTCCAAACGCATCTGCTCCAACATCCAGAGCCACTTCCCATCCTCGGCCTCTGGCTGTCCCGAACCAGAGTTTTGAGTTTGGTTGTTGAGTCTGGGGTTCACCGTTGTATTTTGGATGGAGTCCTTTGGGGCGTGTCAAGTGATGGGCTTGCGTATCCTGTGGAGTGGATTTGAATATTGGCGATTGTTCACCCTGTCGTGTTTCCTTGTTGTGACTTCTGGTTGTGTTGAGCGATCTCTTGGACTTGTTTCTAGAATCACGCGGTGTCATAAAACATCACCATCTCGTGTTTCGAGTGGCTTCTGGATCATCAACTCTGAAGCCACTCATCACATGATGTCGTCTCGTGCCACATTTGTCACATTGGGACCTGTCGGAGACGTACGCTTCATCCACACTGGTTCTGGCCAGATGTTTCCAGTTCAGGACATTGGTGTTGTTTGTTTTGTTGGTCCATTGGTTGAATTGTTCTTGCCTTGCTGTCTATCAGTGCTTTGGATAATCAGTGCATGGCATTCGTTTCATCCTGTGGCGTCGGAACTGTGTCACTACAGTCGTCTGGCCATCCTGCTTTTTGTGGTTTGTGTAGTGAAAGGTTGTATTTTTTACCTCTATTTGCACCGTCACCTGCCGCCACTATTGCAAGGTATGTACATGTTGCTCCCTCGATTTTCCCTATGCACACACATTTGCTCCATTGCCGCTTGTTTCACGTGCATACAGGTGCCATCCATAGCCTCCTTTGTCATCAACTTGCTCTTGGTCTTGACCCTGGCACATTCCCTATCCCCTACACTGTTGACTGCCTTGATTGCCCACAAGGAAAGCTTCATTGTCCTTTCCTCCCATTGTCTGACTCTCACACGCTATGTCCGCTTGCCCTTTTCCATGCAGACGTCATGGGCCCTCTCCCTGATGAATTTCTAGGGGGTGTCGAACGGTACATCTTGTGTCTCATGGATGACTTCTCTCGCTTTCGTTGGATCTTTGGTCTTTGCCAGAAAAGTGATGTTGGGCCCATGATGGAGTCTTGGCTTGTCCAGGCCGAGCATGTTTGCTAGTGTAAGTTGTTAGCGTTTTGCTCAGATCGTGGTGGGGAGTTCATGGGTCCCACAACCCGCTTTCGCCAGTCTCAATGGGTGCATCTGGAGCTCTCTGCTCCATGTACACCGCAACAAAAAAAAGTGTCAAACTGTTAGAACAACACTCTTAGTGAAAGTGTTCACTCCCTTTGATGTTTGCTTTCAAGGCCATATGTTACATGACGTGGGTTTGGAACCGTGTTCTCCACGGTCCGCTAACTTGTCATGTCATGCTATCCGAACGATGGTATGGTCATCGTGATGACCTTTGCATCCCTCGTGTCTGGGAAAGCATTGCCGGCGTTTGTCTCTTTGAGGACCAACACGATGGCAAGCTTTCTCGTTGATGTCATCTATATTCTTTCCTTGGTTTCTCCTCTCATTCCAAGGCCTGCCACTTTTAGGACCCCGGACGTAGTCGGGTTGTCGAATCTCGTGATGCTCTCTCCTTTTTTAGCATTTTTTTGGGCGTTGCTCATTGTTTCTCCATCGCTTGCATTTTTCTCTCGACCAGGAGAAGGTGGTGTCTGTGGAGTGTCCTTTGGTAGTAGCTGCGCTTTGTATCCCGCATCTGCATAATGACCTACGTCATCTCCTGTCGTGTCTATGTCGTTGCTTATTTCATCTCTTGTCGCATCTGCGTCCTTACCTGTGTCCTCTCCGGTCGTATCTACGGTGTCGCCAACATCATCTCCTATTGCATCTGTGTCCTTTCCTGTATCATCTCTTGTCACATTTGTGTCTTCGCCTACGCTATCTCCTGTCACGTGTGCGTCATCACCTGTATCATCTCCTATCACACCCATGCCATCGTTTGTATCATCTCCTATCGCATCTGCGTTGTATCCTATTATATCGCCACCTGTGTTGCCAATTGTGATCCCATCAACAGAAGATCTATTTGCACTCTTGTAGCCCCCTATATCGTCGACGTTCATTTGTGTGCCGGGTGGTCGTCTGAGGCCCTTTGCAGTATGTATCTCACCATGCCCCACCAGCCAGTCGTATAGCCTCGGCTGGTCCCTCTAGGCCCGTGCGGTCAGCCTGTCCAGTTCACAGTGGCGTTGTTGACTCCACAGATCCTACTCATGCCTTTGGTCTAGATGCTTTTGGCCTAGCAACAGCTGTAGAGCAGCCTAACACCCTGCTTGGATGTTTTCTCATTGCTGATGAGTTCCACCAAGCCATTGGAGCAAATGGGTCTATTTTGCCTCTGCCATATCCCTCACTCGCCACCACAGTTGTTGCAAGTGGCACCACTTCATGTGTGTGTATATGAAATACAGTGAAACAAGCATGCTCCGCTACAGATGCAACACTCTAGGAGCAGGCTATACGCAAAAAACTTGATGCGATCGAGGAGCATGGGGTTTATGAGAAGGTAAAGCTCCCGCTTGGTCCTAAGGCTAAATTAACTTGTTCGGTGTTTTGAAGCCAGGACAGATCCAATGGCTCAGTGGAATGGTACAAGGCATGTATTCACAACCAAGGGCTTCTCCCAAGTGTCGAGTGTGGACTTTGATGCTATCTTTTTCCCTATTGGCAAGTACACCACAGCAAAGGCCTTGTTGATTCAGGTTGCATACCATGATTAGGAGATTCACCAGATGGGCATAAAAAATGCCTTATTGTACGATAATCTCAAGGAAGAGATCTATCTCGTCTAGCTTCCAAAGTTCGAGCACGACACAGAAAGGGTCTGCCACCTCCGGAAGGCCTTCTATTGCCTGAAGTGATCTCCAGGTTATTTGAACCTCAAGATATCCGCTACCTTGGAGCAAGGAGGATATGCTACAACACAGTTGATCTAGCTCTGTTCATGAGTACTTGTATTGCACCCTTTGTCGATGTCCTGGTCTGTGTGTATGACCTCTTGATCGCGTTCCCTGACCCTCAGGCTATCTAGGCTGTGAAGAATCACCTCTATTCTGTGTACATCGAGACAGATCTTGGTCCATCTGGTGTTTTGTTGGAAGTAGAGATTGAGCGTGATTGCCAGCGTTGCATAGTACATGTGTATCAGGCTGGTTACGTCAGGATGCTAGGGGAGCATTTTGCTAATCTTTTGGCCACATTCCCCTATGTATCCACGCCTATGTCATCTGCTTGCAAGAGGCTTCTCACGTTAGCAGATCGAACTTGTTTAGGGGAGCCTGTTGATTTCACGACGTATCTCCGAGTCATTGGCTCCTTCATGTTCCTTGTGACCATGTTGCTCGCTGATGTTGCCTTTGCTGTGAAATTCTTGTCAAAGTTCTAACAGCATCCGTGTTAGCTCCCTCTGGAGGCTGCACTAGGCTTTGTTCGAAATGTTGTTTCCATTCCACGCCTGGGCTTGTGTTTTTGCGTGTAGTTGTTTGTGGTTATTGAGGAATACATTGACAGCGATTGGGCCCATGATCGCAATGCACGTAGCCCATCCGGCTATATCTTCCTCATTGGAGGTAGAGCTATCTCGTGGACGAGTGGCAAGCAGGATTACGTAGCGCAGAGCTCGATTGAGGTTGAGTTTTTCGCGTAGGGGGCTTGGGTTTGTGGGATCATCTATTTGTGTTGTCTCATGCAGCATTTGCGCTAGTGCATCTGCTGCATCACCATCCATGGTAAAAATGCAAGCACACACTACAGGGCTTCTTCTGTATGCTTTTTCTCCTACATGATTCGTGCACCATGATTGCTGCTTCCTCTGTCCTTCTTGAGTCATTGTGTGGTCCTGTCTTGTGCCCCTTGCTGTGTGTTATCGTTGTCATTGTTTTATGACCCTTTCTCACTTGTGGTGATGGGAGCTTGTAATTCATGGAGAAGTGTTGGTGTGTCAATCATGGTGACCTTTGGACTTGTCGCCATGGCTCAACGGAATGCCGAGAAACTCGACGGCTACTTTGAGAGCATCAGCACCAACTCGCTCGTCCTCACGTGTCCTCCAAAGTTTCCTCGGTAACCACATCCCAAGGTCTGATTTCTGACTGGCGCTATCCTTGCTGGTTCATGATCCAATTGCGTAGAGTTTATACTGCTGAAGATTTACCCCTCTGCATGCCCAAGTGCGGCGCCGGGAGGCGCCGACGTACCGCCATAGAGGAAATTCCTTGTCGTTGGATCCGGCGACTCGAGGATTGCTCGGATCCTAAAATGGAGGATTTCCCCTAAAAGTTGACGAGTCGCTACATCCGGTAGAAGGTTTTTCGCCGGAATCGGACAAGCAACGGGAGAGATATGGACTTCCAAACTTGGGGTGTGCGCGGCGGCTCTGGGAGTTGGCGGCGGTTTGATTGCCGGTGAATAATTGACCGGAACGAGTAACAAAATACCATCTGGGGATTCTGCTCCAAAAGGACTGCCGAGGCGTCCGGTAGATGATCCGCCGGATTTCAGTACTGCAGTTTTGTTACTGAGGGACCTAGCCAAATCCGGGCTCGGAGTCCGAAACTCAGAAGTACAGTTTGTTACTCGGGGACTTAGTCAAAATTCTGACTGCAGGTCCGCGAACAGGTTTCGAACCACATCAATCCCCATCACCAAACACGATGATTATCTCATCGAAACAGGCCCCAAAGGCGCGAGGGGCACCGCCACTACACGTAAGGACATCTGCGCCTCTGGAATGGAATTTTGATGGGTCTTTGATGTGTGAAGGCGCCTCGGCGGGCGACGTGGTGCGCGCCGCCGACTGAGCGGCTGGTTTGGGGTGTTGCGCTTTGGATAACGTAGCGGGAGCTACGGTGATCCGAATCGCGCACGGTTTGGTGTGCTGGAGATCTCATGACTAGCCCTACAAATGTTCACATCATGTCCATGTTCAAAAACTAATGCAAAATTGCGTTCTTTCCTTTGCAAAAGTTATTGTCTTGAATTGTTTTCAACTCCAAGAAACATAGCGTGAGGCGACCAGAAAGCTCACGCTTGGACTCAGAATCCGCAAAAAACAAGCCGTGAGCACAGAAGACCCATCAGGCCACGTTGGAACTGCACCTCAGTGTCTGACATATACTTCTCCTCCGGTGCTTCTTTTGGATTGTCATTCGGAAAACCAAGGAGTTCGTACGCCTGTCGGGTTCTCACCAATTTTTCTTTAAGAGCTTGCAGCTCGATTAGTCTATTCTTCACTGATCAGTTGGTTTTGTGCGCTCTATTGTGTGCATGTGTGTGAGACTATACCTACACACTTTTGTGTTTGCTTCGTAACTTAATTTCTATATTTCAAAGCACATCTTTGCTGTCTCTCCATCCTTTAGAGCACCGCATGTCACGTTATGTTCTATGAAGTGTACCCTCACCCATCACGTTGCTTATGGGATTTTTCTATTAAGCAACCACATAACCAACAATGCATGCAAGATAATCCACATCATCCTAGTGCATGTGGGCATGCCACAAAGTGAGAATTCATCAATAACATTGTACTTGGGGTGTTTCAAAGAGTTGCTTGCTGGCCCATTGGCACAATCACTATGCTATCCAAGTGGATGCGGAAACAAGAGTGAAGCTGGCAAGAACGCCATAGAACTTGAGCGTGCCATTGCTTCATAGGGCCACTTGGTTTGCATGGAAGCCATGTTGATTTACTCTCCTACATAGATTTGTGTGGATAAGTTAGAACTTGAGCACCAATACTAACACCCCTCCTGGCCGTAGACAAAGATCCACACAGGTCACAAGAGATACGCAGGGGCCCGCGGTAGCGGGCCCCTGCGTTTACACTGCAACGTAATCCGTCCGCTCGTTACCCACCGAGGTTTCCTATCGGTTTGGGTAACACGGGATACACATGGAGAGAGAGAAATGTACACTAGAGCTGCAAGAGGACACCCACATTCAGGCAGAGTCAGGTGTAGAGGGTGTATGTGTTAGACCAACAGCATGAACGGGGAACTTGAGCAAGCCACAGCTGAGTGCCTTGTTCAAGAAATCAGCACACTGAGATCGTGTGTCCTTGTTTTCACAAAACCAGCCACGATGCATTCACGAACAAAGTGGTGCTCGACATTGATATTCTTGGTGTGTGAGTGGGGCACTATATCGGGCATTTTGAGTAATGGCCTTTGCGCTTTTGTTGTCACAGCGTAGAGTGATGCAGCGGCTAGGCATGCACAGCTGTTGTAAAAGACGACACAACCAGACACTTTCACACACACCTGAGCCGAGTGTGATATACTCGGCTTTGCTGAAACTTCGTGGAACGCAATTGTGCTTACCTCTTTTCAAAACCATAGTATTGCCTCCAGCCAAGAAGATATAGCCTGATCAATTGCATGCATCAATGTCTTGAGCCCATTCGCTATCAGTAAAACCATCGACAAGTACAGAGGGCTATTCTTTGGAGAACAACCCAACACAAGCTAATGAGAGTGCGTATTGGATGACACAAAGTGCAACCTGAAGATGACGCTGCTGTGGACACTAAAAGAATTGTGCCAAGTAGTACACGAAAAATGCAACATTTGTGTGTGTTGTCATGGCTAGTTACATCAAGGAGCTAATGACTAACAGATAGCCAGCAATGTCAACTTCCCCACTCCCAGCCGAGCCATATCAGGTGTTTTCTGAAGTCTCCAGCCGGCTGGTGTTATGGGAGTAGAAGCTGATGGAATTGCTGTAAGCTAGGGAGAAAAGAGCCACCAAGACTACGGGTGCAGGTAGCCTGATCCACATGAAGGGTCCGATTTGGACGTTCTCGCTTGAGCTCCATGCCTAGGAACACTCAAGCAGGGCCAAGGTCCTTCATTTTACAGACCGATTGTAACACGGATTTCATAGACTGCACAGCACAAAAACTCAAAGAGGCAATAAGCAATTCATTAATAAGGACCAAGAAAACAACAAAAGGAGAAAACGGTGGACCACAAAATAGTGCATGAACAACCACACTATGGCGGTATTCACCCCTCTCAAGGGTGGTGATGATCTCCATATTCCACGAGCATGGAGATTGCTTCAGTCCATACAAGGTCTTGCAATGTCGCCAGACCTTGTTGGTGCCATCGGTAAAACCAGATGGTGGCACCATGTAGGTCTCCTCATCCAAGGTACCATATAAAAAGGCAATGCTCACATCCATGTGTTCCAACACCCATTCATGGTGTGCTACTAGACTGAGAAGGGCACAAGTAGTAGTATAGTACCTAGTGAGTACAAACATCTCATTAAAGTCCACACCAGGGATTTGCAAGAAACCCTTGGCGGTGAGGCATGACTTGTAACAATCAACAACACCATCTAGCTTCAGCCTGTGCCAAAAGACTCAGCATCATTAGACTGCTTTGCGACCAGGCGACAAGTCTAATATCGTACACCCCATGTTCTTGAAGAGCATCAAGCTCCCTGTTCATGGATGTCTCCTAGAGAGATGAGTCAATGGCCTCACGAGTCTCATGCACTGTGGTGGAATACGGACCAAAAGGGAAGAGGTCACTTGCAGCCAGACATGATGTGACATACTCCAGCACAGATGCTTCAATTTCATTGTGGAACTACTCAGAGATGCATTTATGACCAATCACCCTCAGAATGTACACTCATTTCCGAGTGTACAACGTGCACGACACATGATGGATACTTCCAGGAAACAAGGACACCCCATGTACACCAGAAGGCAACTTCCTGGAAACACACCTACACCAGAAGGTAAATTCCTGGAAACACATGTACACCAGGATGAAACTTCCTAGAAACACACATATACCAGTAAGCAGTATCACCGAAACAGACATAAAAAAAAAACCACACTCATGGAAACACACAGACACAGACATGCACCTTCCTGGAAAAACAAAAACACAGGAAAGCACTTTCCTGGAAACTACTTACGTTTCCATGAATTTCCAAGAAGAGATCACACACAGGGAATCACCTTCCTGGAAACAACATACTCCCACCTTCCAAAAAAAAAAAAAACAAGGAAGCACCTTCCTCGAAGAGTACACACGCAGGGAACCCCCCACATTCACTTGCACATGTGAATCACAACATTATACACTAGTGTACATTTAGCACCCATCTCCATATACACTCTCCCCATACACTCACCACATACAACCCCCGTCCCCCCCCCCCCTCCCCCCATCTTCACCTTCACATCTGAATCACAACATTATACACTAGTGTACATTTAGCACCCATCTCCATATACACTCTCCCCATACACTCACCACATACAACCCCCGCCCCCCCCCCCCCTCCCCCCATCTTCACCTTCACATCTGAATCACAGCATTATACACTAGTGTACATTTAGCACCCATCACCCCATACACTCCCCTCATACACTCACCATATAGACCCCCCTCCCCCCTTCCTCCCCACTCCCCTCATTCATTTGCACATGTGAATCACAACATTATATACTAGTGTATGTAGGGAGTATATGGGAGAGGTGTGCTAAATGTGAACTAGTGTAAAATGTTGTGATTCATATGTGTAAGTGAATGTGGTGAGCGGGGGGAGGGGGGGTGTTCTTTAGGGTGAGTGTATGAGGGGAGTGTATGGGATGATGGGTGCTAAATGTACACTAGTGTATAATGTTGTGATTCAGATGTGAAGGTGAATGTGGGGGGAGGGAGAGGGTTGTATGTGGTGAGTGCATGGAGACAGTTTATGTGGAGAAGGGTGCTAAGTGGAGACTAGTGTATAATGTTGTGATTCACATGTGCAAGTGAGTGTGGGGGGCCTGGGGAGGGGGGGGGTCTATAAGGTGAGTGTATAGGGGGATTGTATGGGGTGATGGGTGTTAAATGTACACTAGTGTATAATGTTGTGATTCAGATGTGTAACTGAATGTGGGGGAGGGGGGTTGTATGTGGTGAGTTTATGGGGGGAGTGTATGTGGAGATGGGTGCTAAGTGTACACTAGTGTAAAATGCCGTGACTTGAATGTCTGCACAATACACTAGTGTATAACGTACAACTATCCTCCCATACACTCCTCTCATACACTTGGCACATGTCCCCCCCCCTCACCCCCCTCCCCACATCCATCAACCAACTTGAATGTCTACACAATACACTAGTGTATGACCTGCAACCATCCTCCCATACACTCCTCTCATACACTTGGCACATGTCACCCCCCCCCTCCCACACCCATGAACTAACTTGACTGACTGCACCGTACACTAGTGTATAACCTGCAACCATCCTCCCATACACTCCTCTCATACACTTAGCATAAGTGACCGCCCCACCCACCCCTTCCCCAACCGACTTGAATCTTTACACCATACACTAGTGTATAACCTGCAACCATCCTCCCATACACTCCTCTCATACACTTGGCAGATGTCACCCCCTTCCCCCCCCCTCCCCACATCCATCAACCAACTTGAATGTATACACAATACACTAGTGTATAACCTACAACCATCCTCCCATACACTCCTCTCATACACTTGGCAGATGTCCCCCCCTCCCCCCCCCCTCCCCACATCCATCAACCAACTTGAATGTATACACAATACACTAGTGTATAACCTACAACCATCCTCCCATACACTCCTCTCATACACTTGGCAGATGTCCCCCCCTCCCCCCCCCCTCCCCACATCCATCAACCAACTTGAATGTATACACAATACACTAGTGTATAACCTACAACCATCCTCCCATACACTCCTCTCATACACTTGGCAGATGTCCCCCCCTCCCCCCCCCCTCCCCACATCCATCAACCAACTTGAATGTATACACAATACACTAGTGTATAACCTACAACCATCCTCCCATACACTCCTCTCATACACTTGGCAGATGTCCCCCCCTCCCCCCCCCCTCCCCACATCCATCAACCAACTTGAATGTATACACAATACACTAGTGTATAACCTACAACCATCCTCCCATACACTCCTCTCATACACTTGGCAGATGTCCCCCCCTCCCCCCCCCCTCCCCACATCCATCAACCAACTTGAATGTATACACAATACACTAGTGTATAACCTACAACCATCCTCCCATACACTCCTCTCATACACTTGGCAGATGTCCCCCCCTCCCCCCCCCCTCCCCACATCCATCAACCAACTTGAATGTATACACAATACACTAGTGTATAACCTACAACCATCCTCCCATACACTCCTCTCATACACTTGGCAGATGTCCCCCCCTCCCCCCCCCCTCCCCACATCCATCAACCAACTTGAATGTATACACAATACACTAGTGTATAACCTACAACCATCCTCCCATACACTCCTCTCATACACTTGGCAGATGTCCCCCCCTCCCCCCCCCCTCCCCACATCCATCAACCAACTTGAATGTCTGCACAATACACTAGTGTATAACCTGCAACCATCCACCCATACACTCCTCTCATACACTTGGCACATGTCCCCCCCTCCCCCAACCCCTTACCCTCACTGGTAACTTCATGGAACCTTCATAGCACCCCACATGAACTATACACCCGATTAACAGTGTACAAAAAGAACCCCATCAACCATACCTCCAGAGATGAGAGAGTAGCCAAGAGTTGTGTCAGGGTGCATGACATCCACGCCAAAATCATCCAAGGCAGTGGTCGCTAGAACAAAGGCACGTAAGCTGGGCTCACCCGACACGATGTCACTATGGGAAGGAAGGGAACAAAGCCGGCCCCTAGAATTGTAATGCTCGGGGGATGGGAGGATAGGACTGACAACATCTGGTGATAGAACAGGAGCCACAAGGGACTGAGCAACAACAGACGAGGGAACGGATGAGGATAAAGGGGACTGGTCAATGGACGGAGGAGGACAAGAGAGTCGGTCACCAGAGGGAGGACTGGACCAAGAACCATACGGATAATACGGGACGGAGAATCTGGGCCCCCATCGGGCGGAAATAGTTGAGTACTATGTTACTGCCAGAGTGCGAGGCACCATCAAAACCGCCGTCATGATCCAATGAGGCAACAAGAACAATCGAAGGGAAGGCATCCACCCTCCCAAACAAGAACAGGGTACAAGGGTGGCGGAAAAAGGTGGAGGCGGTCGTTGATTGGCCGGCGCCGACCAATGTTTGGGACTTTAAAGTTTTGTTAGGCTTCTGCAACTACTACCGTTGATTTGTAAAGGACTACACCTGAGTGACAGTTGCTCTCTTTGATCTCACTCTTAAGCCCACTGAGTGGAATTAGGAACAAGAAATGTTTGACTATTTAAGAGACGCTCGGACCTTGGTGCCAACCTTACGATTGGAAAATCTAATGGTGGACTACATCATGGCCACCGACATGTTAGATCGAGCAATCCGAGCCATTTTCCTCCACGGCAACGGCGACGGAGAAAATCAAGACGGCGCATATGTCGCAAAACTATGCGGGCCGCAACTCAACTTTGCGATGCACGAGAAAGAAATGCTCGCAGTCGTACACGCGTTCAAAACGTGGTGGTGTTACTTGGGATTTTGATGAATAATTATCTGCACCCACCATCACGTATTGAAATATCACCACTTATTTGAATCTAAGTCGTGGACAAACTCGATTGATGGTGTTCCTCGAGTCTAACTTTGACTGCGACATCGAGTATCGACCTAGAAAGACAATTGAAGTGAATGATCTAAGTTAGCAACCAGATCTAATGGCCGAGATCAATACGCTCCTCCTCAAACCAGACCCAAACTTGCAAGGATGTTCGTGAAGGATTAGGAGGAGTTAAACAGGTACGCAAAAACTAAATGACCCCTACTTGCGACGGTGATTCACTCGCCATGTTGTCGTTCCACCAAACGAGGAACTCCAAAGAATGCTATTGGAGTAATGCCACGACACTGGTCCAGGTGGACAGTTCGGTGAGGACAAGAGTTGAAGAAGTTGGCAAAGTACTACTAATGGAGCAAGATGCAGAATGACATCGTACCCAAATTGTGCAAACTGTGGGACACCTACCAACGGCAAAAATCTTGTCACACGAGGCCACCAAGACTACTCCAATCGCTCCCTGTTCCAACGGACCCGTGGGTCGACATCAGCATGGAATGTATAACAAGATTGTCTGCCACACCTAAGTGCTACGACGCCATCCTCGTGGTGGTGGACAGATTTTCAAAGATGTCGCACTTCATATTGACGACAGCCACCTTCACCTTAGAAGGGATAGCGCGGTTGTTCTTCAACGTGATCGTATGGCTATACGGTGAGCCCCGTTACCTCACCAATGACAGGGACGACCGCTTTACTAGCCGTTTTTTTGCGAATCGATGAAGCGTTAAGGGTGTCGGATCCAACTATCAACAACATTCCATCCTCAAACCGACGAGCAAACCAAGCGAGCCAATCAGACGCTAGATCAACAACTGCAAACTCTATGTAAGCCACACAGTACCGATTAGACAGCCAAAGTGCCAAGCGCTGAACCCGAATACAATTCTGCCACTTCCACCGCAACAAATAAAGTCTCATTCAAAGTGGTCAGTGACAAACTTCCCGCCACACTCGTAGTACTGCAGAGCTAGAGCAAGATTCTCCCTTCTGCGGTTGACACTCACCGCCGGGACTTCACAAGCATCTGGAAGGAAACACGACGGACCCTCGTGAAGACGCAAGAAACTATAAAGCGAGCAACTGATGGACATCGCAGTGATGATGTATTCAATGCTGGCGATTGCATACCTCTTAGCTCTGCAAACATCAAACTTCGAAAAAAGGACTTCGCGAAGCTCAAACCCCGCTCGTTGGGACCGTTTAAGATCAAGCAAATGCAATCCCTAGTCGTTGCTCCACTTCGACTCCCTGAAATCATGGCAATCCACCTTACATCAGCAAATTCAAGCACTTTAGTACTTTCCCACCATTGGACTGACAACTTTGAGCACTTTCCAAAATGGTCGAAAGAAGTGTCGCGAACCATATCGATGTTTCGATATCGTTTGGTCAACTTCTCAATGACACTTGACTTCTACAATGAAGCATTGGGATATTCTGGAAGCCCACCAACTTCTCTGTGTAGTTTCTCAAAGCCACCACTCACGGCGCAACCTCGCATGCATAGTTTGGCTCGCGCGCCGATGACCCGGCGTATGCCTCATTCTCATTCTCAGCACTGTATATATGTGCTCAACTCACTCGACACTGGTCATCGAAGTACACTTACTGATTAATAAAAATTATCCGTTTGTCCCAAAACCCCGAATCGTCTTTTTTCCCACACCTCATCCCTGTGAACCACCTACGTTCCACTCAACGTAACATTTATAACACCGCGCCTTGATGTTATAGAAGCCCCCCGACTTCTTGGCAGAGCTTCTCAAAGTAGCCACTCACGATTAGAATTCTCACGATTTTCTCGGCTTGAGCACCGAGGACTATACATATGCCTCATTGTACTTCTTGTCATAGTATATATGTGCCGGACGTGTTCGACTCTTGTCATCAATGTACAAATGCTTCTTAATAAAAACTATCCTTTTGTCCCATTTATTTGAATCTTTGTTACACTGCACCTCTTCCCTTCGAACGAGTTACGTTCCGCTCCTCGTAAAACTTAATATTAATTCATTTATGGGGATGAAGGAGTAATAATCCTCATAATGGGGGCAATATGATAACAGTCCATCAAGAATGGGGGCAACTTGTATGTCTGCCCAACTCTCGACCCACGTGGAGGACTTAAAGGCGAGTTGTTTGCCGAAGAGGCTGGCGTTCGCTGATGGCAAGGTCGGCAGTGAGGA
Source organism: Penium margaritaceum (assembly GCA_023375785.1). Classification (NCBI taxonomy): domain Eukaryota; kingdom Viridiplantae; phylum Streptophyta; class Zygnematophyceae; order Desmidiales; family Peniaceae; genus Penium; species Penium margaritaceum. The sequence continues at coordinate 55,764 of SZWC01002754.1, forward strand.
CGGCTTGGGAGAATAAAGGCGCTGATCCACAGCTGCTGGACTGCAGCACGGCAGGAGTAGCGGGCTAAAACAGGCAGTCGCAGAGGCTAGCGCAAATAATCCCGTAGACTCTGCCGTGGACTCTACCTCCGAATTTTTCCTGCCAAATGAAGGAAACGGAGCCCTCGTTTGCGCGGAAAATCATCTGCGATACAAGCGCATGACCCGGGGTAACCGGAATCGAACTGGTTCTTCATGTTTTGGCAAGTCAAACACGCGCTTTCTCCGTCGTCGCAGGTGCGCAGCTTCGTGCAACGGCAATGAAATTGAAGATCCTCTAGATTGCTACAATCGGCCCGCTAGTTTCTTTCAATCGACAATTGTTTCTAGTGTTTACGTGGATGAAGCAAAACTCTGCAGCGGAAAGTTTTCGTACGCAGTAGTGCCTTTGCAGCAGGCACAGCATACAGCAGAACTGGGTGCAAAGAGGGATTAGCGAATGGAGAGCATCCGCGCTTCCTACGCCGTGGACCTGCCGGCGACGGTGGTCTTGCGGTGGGTGGTTTTTTTGTTTTTGGCGCATGCCACAGCAGATCGTAGCCCCTTCGCAACGCCATGTCAGCTCGCAACACACACACTTTGCCGCCCGCGCCTTCTCAGCCGTGCCGCAATCCGGCGAGGGTGGACCAGCCCCAAAAGAAATGAATTGTTGGACTTGTTAAGATTCGTTTGACTCGGTCAACCGCTGCATTGCTTTCTTGAGTTGCACGCGCGTATGCCGAGCGAGCTGAAGGCTCAGGACTGGAGGCTGACGTGACCAAGGGGAGGCCGGTTGGACCATTCTGCACTCGCTCGTTGGTCGACTTGACTTGACTGCGCAGGAATCGAGCCTTGCGCCCGCGCCGGCGGCCGCCTGAGTGTGCCGTCGCGGGATGCACGTAGAGCAGCGGTGGAAGGAGTAGAAGGCGGAGTTGAAGGGAAGGGAGGGAGGGATTGCTCGTCTGTGGCGCAGGCGTGTCGCCGTGCACGGGGTTGCACACGGGTGGTCCGCACCAGCCACGCCGCTGAGCGTTGGCGGCAAGCCTGGCGGTGCGCAGGCGCAGGGGACAGAGGAGGAGCGGCGACGACGACGGCATGGGCGCGTCCAGCGGCAGTTCGGACCGACAGGTGAGAGAGGGCGAAGGCGGCAGCGGGAGGAGGTGAGATGAGGCGCGTTGAGGTTTGACGTGCGAAGGGAGGGCGAGAGTGGCGGGCAGGCGGGCGGGTGGGGAGGGAGAAAGGGTTTGAGGGACTTG